>MU749835.1:74768-89692 GCA_026770625.1 Nicotiana glauca | reverse complement strand
GCATCCGTGTCGTTATAAGTTTTTATAAAGTCTGCTACTACTATTCCTTTCCATAAATCTATTACTGAGTTCCACTTACTTAATTGCTTCCTATAGCTATTTTTTCACTTGTTATAGGATGTATTCGATGTATTCAAACTACTGTACTCATGAACGCAGTAGCAAAACTCGGCGAAAATAAGGAAATCCAGCTAAACATAGAATGTATTCATATGTATTCGCGAGCTGTATTCGTGAACACAGTAATGAAAATCTGTGAAAAAAAGGGATTCAACTGTTTAAAAACGGTTAGTGAATCAATTAACGCGATAGACTCCTAATATAACTCAACAAATTCAATTATAACAAGCAAAATTTGTATTTTCAGTTATCGAAAAGATTCTTAGCCGAAAACACCTCAAAAACAGAGCAATCTTCAGAGATCCAATCCATCCTTTCTTTTTTTAGTGGTATCTTTCCTAAAATATTTTTTAGTGGTATCTTTACAAATAGATTTATATATTGAAATTATATAATTACATTGAATATAGTTAAATATATAAAAATACATTGAATTCATGAAGTATAGCAGGTCAATAATAATGTTCGAAGAAATGGCCGAAAAGTTCGTCACCGCCTATGCCGGGGCCAAAAAGGCAGAGGCTAGGATGAATGATATATTCGCTGTCAGAGCCTGACAAAGGACTCAGGGACGTCCTCGCAAGATTCAACAGAGTAAGAATGAGCTTGCCAAGTGTATCAGAAGTGATGGCGATGGTAGCCTTCCAAAATTGGTTGAACAGGAATGGGTCAAGGGCGACCAGAAAGTTGTTGAGCAGACTTATGAAATACCATCCCACCACCTGGGAAGAAATTCACAACGCCTACTATGTCGAGATGAGAGCAGATGAGGATGACCTCCACGGTCCAACCAAACCTACGGCTAACATCAGTCCAAACGGAGGCGAGGAAAGACCGCTGTAATGACGGACGAAAAGACCATCCAGGCCCATGCCCCAACCGGGACAGGCACCAACCATATGTTAGAACGGCCATCCCACCTTCTCTTCGCAATGCCGAAGGTCCGTCTAGGCCATACACAGGGACTCAACGAAACGAAAGAGGTATGCCTCCACTCTTATCTGCTCGCAATTTTTGTGTTTCCCCTTCACAATTAGTGTACGCACTGGAGAAACTCGATTCGAAGGTAAAGTGGCCACAAAAGATGAAATCCAACCCAAGTACCAGAAAATCGAACGTCCTCTATGAGTTTCATCATGAACAGGGCCACAAGGCCGAGGAATGCATAGCCCTATGGCAAAAAGTGGTGAACATGCTTTACCAAGGAAACCTAAGGGAATTAATGAGCGACTGAGGGAGAGCCAACTCCAACCGCGGACGAGAACACCACCAAGGCCCTCCAAAGCCACCCTCCCCCGCCCGCACCATCCAAATGATCATCAATGGAGGTGATGAAGCAACAATCAACCACGTGAAGTTCACCACCACACATAAACTGAAGTGGTCAATCACCCACGAACGGTATGATGACCTCGAAAATAGTATCGTCTTCGATAAATCAGATACCCACGATTTGACCTTTCGTCACTTCTATGCTCTTGTCATTACTTTACGTATTTCAGATACTGATGTAAAAACAATAATGGTAGATGACGGATGCAGCGCGTGTATTATTCACCCTCGAGTTCTCGCACAAATGAGACTCGAGGGCAAGATAGTACCACGCTGCATAACATCAATAGGTTTTAACAATGCAGTTGAGTGAACCCCGGGAGAGATAATGCTGCCCATTCTGGCCGGGGGTGTCACCCTAGAAACAACTTTCCATGTCATGAACCAGGACACAACTTACAACACCATCATAGGGAGATCGTGGATACACGTCATGAGAGACATCCCGTCCAGCTTGTATCAAGTAATCAAGTTCCCTACTCCGTAGGGAATATTCAGCATCCGAGGCAAACAATGCACAACCCAACAATGCTACCGTATCACCCAAGATTAAACATACACTCAATAGTTAAGGAAAATAGACTTGGAAGCATAGCAATTACCAAAGTCGGGGCCTGAATTCGACAAACAGAAAGACGTCATCAAGGACCCCCGACGTCGTAGAAGCTACAGGGTCAATGGTAGAAGATGTCGATCCCGTCCAACCAAACAATAGTGACAACAACAAAAAGACTTAAACTAGCCATAAACTCTCAAAACTAGGTAAATTTCATAAGTTTCTAATTGACATAGCCGATCTATTTGCTTTCTCCCACCAAGATATGCCAGGTATCCCAAAAGACGTTGCCACGCACAAGTTGAACGTCGATCCACTCTACCCTCCAATACGACAAGTAAGAAGAAAATTCAACACCGCAATCAATATGGTCGTAAGTGATGAGGTGGATAAACAACTCGCTAATGTCTCCATCCAAGAGTCAAAATACCCTCAATGGTTTGCCAACATAGTCATGGTGAAAAAGAAAAACAAAAAGTGGCGGATGTGCGGAGATTTCACGGACCTAAAAAAAACCTGCCCTAAGGACTCCTTTCTGTTACCACACATCGATTGACTCACCGATTCAATGGCAGGGCACGAATTTTTGAGCTTCTTGGATGCCTACTCAGGTTACAACCAAATCCTAATGGAGGAGGAGGACCAGGAAAAGACTAGTTTCATCACCCATCAAGGAACGTGCTATTATAGAGCCATGCCATTTAGGTTGAAGAACGCAAGGGCGACTTATCAAAAGCTAGTTACCAAGATGTTCAAGGACCAACTCAGCAAAATTATGGAAGTCTACATAGATGATATGTTGGTCAAATCAAAAAGGAAGAAAGACCATACCGACAACCTGAAAGAAGCCTTCGATATATTAAGGCGATACGGTATGAAGCTGAACCTCGAAAAATATGCCTTCGATGTAACCTCGAGCAAGTTCCTTATCTTTCTGGTGTGGCAAAAAGGCATCAAGGTCAACCCCGACCAGATCAAAGCCATAGAGGGGATACCCAAAGTATTGACCAGCAAGAAATAGGTACAAAAACTGACATGTCGTATAGCTGTCGTGTCAAGGTTCATCTCACGATCCTCTGACAGATGCCACAAATTCTTCAACGTGCTTAAAAAGGACAACAAACTCCAGTGGAATTCAGAATGCATCGAGGCCTTAAGACAACTAAAGGCATACTTGTCCTCACCCCCGCTACTCGCCAAAGCAGAACCCGACGAGCGCCTGATGATATACATGGCCGTATCAAAGGTTGCAGTAAGTGCAGTACCGGTCCATGAAAACAAAGGTATGCTATCTCCAATCTATTACATTAGCAAAACCCTGGTCGACGCCGAAACAAGGTACCTCCACATCGAAAAGTTGGCCTTGGCATTGGTCATAGCTTCACAAAAGCTTAGACCCTATTTTCAATGCCACCCCATATCGGTGGTGACGACCTTCCCCCTAAGGATCATCCTACATAAACCCGAACTATCGGGGAGAAAGTCCAAGTGATCCATAGAATTAAGCGAGCATGATATAACATATCAGTCGCGAACAGTGATAAAATCGTAGGTACTCACCGAATTCGTCGCCAATTCTAGTGCCAAAATAATGCCCGAGGTCGAGCAGGAAACTTTTTGTACCTCTCCCAGGTTACCCGACCTATGGGTCCTATAAACTGATGGCACTCCCAACGCCTCAAGATCTAGACTGGGACTCATACTCGAGGTCCCAACAGGCGAAGTCATCCGCCAATCCATATGGTGCCCCGATATGACTAACAATGAGGCCAAGTACGAGGCTGTAATTGCAGGACTAAAGCTAGCTCTCAAATACGGAGCACGATATCGTCCTCAAATGCGACTCATAACTCGTTGTAAACCAAGTCACGTGGACTTTCCAAATCAAATAGCAGCATCTACAAAAGTATCAAGCAGGAATTTATAAACTACTACCAGAATTCAACGAATGTCAACTCGACCAGATAACTCGAGCACAAAACATCGAGGCAGATGGCCTCAAGTTAGCAGCAATCACCAAGAACATTACAAAAGAAAACGTGGTTCCCCTTCTCTACTCACCAATAGACCAACTTGAGGTACACTCTGTAAATTTGACTTGGGACTGGCGCAACCGTATTATAACATATTTGCAAGAGGGAATACTCCCATCATACAAAAAAGAAGCAAAAAAGCTTTGAATGTAGGCGGCCAGTTACAACATCATAAACCACAACCTATACAAAAGAACGTTTGGAGGACCCTTAGAGAAATGCCTAGGACCGAACCAAACAAGACGCGTCCTCGAGGAAGTACACGAAGGCCACTGCGGTGCCAATATAGGCAATCGATCCCTCGCTAGATGCCTCATATGAGCAGGTTATTTTTGGCACATCATGAAGAAGGAAGCCGCCGACTACGTAAGAAGTGCGAGTAGTGCTAGAAATATGACCCTATGATACACCAAGTGGGCGACCACCTCCACTCGGTCACGTTGCCATGGTCGTTCATCAAATGAGGAATGGACATTATTGGAACCCTTCTAGCAGGAGGGGGTAATATATGATTTCTTGTGGTTTTAACTGACTATATTTCCAAGTGGGTAGAAGTAGGTGCATTCGCCTAAATACACGAACAGGAAGTTATCACATTTATATGGAGAAACATCATATGCCACTTCGACATCCCCAAAGAAATCAGTTGTGACAACGGACCCAATTCACCGAAAAAAAGACCGCAGAATTCTTCGAGAAATGGCACATCAAGTGAATACTCTCCACGCCATATCACCCTGCCGGCAACAGCCAAGCCGAATACTCCAACAAAAAAATACTAAACATCTTGAAGAAAAATCTTGAGGATATCGCACCACCCCAAAAGCAAGCACAGGAGAAATTCCATATTCACTAGTCTATGGGACTGACGCAGTGATACCAGTCGAGGTCGGGGAACCAAGTTTGAGATACTCCAATGAAAGCTGACCAAGCAATAACGAGAACAGAAAGCAAGACCTCGACAAAGCGTAGGAGTAAAGAGACATGGCTTACATAAGAATGATAGCCCAAAAATAGAAAGCAGAACAATATTAAAACAAAAAGGCCAAATCACGACCACTCAAAGTCGGGGACTATGTATTCAAAGCCAAAACACAGGCAGGCAAAGACCCAAGAGAAGGTAAACTAGGAACCAATTGGGATGGGCCGTACAAAATCACAACAACAGCAAACAAAGGATTGATCCAACTAGAAACAATGGAGGGAAAGCTACTAGCAAATAATTAGAATGTCGCCCACCTGAAATACTTCAACTTCTAAGAATGGACGCCCTCCAAGTCGTACTATTTTTCCCTCACCCGATTTTTGTCCCAATTGGGTTTTATCGGGGAGGTTTTTAATGAGGCGATAAAGGGGACATCTCGAAGTTCAAGTATGATTCATCGCCCCGCCTATCGACTACTTCTCCAGGACGAACGATGAAGGGACTAGGTACATGAGAACTTCTCCAATGTATGAATGAAACAAGCAGAGAAACATGTAATATTCTCCAATGAATGAAACAAACAAAGCAGCACTTTTGCACAACTCCACCAAGTCGTTTTACACTTTACATTTAACCTCGCTCGAATTACTCTACATTCGACCTCGCTCGAATTACTCTACATTCGACCTCGCTCGAATTACTCTACATTCGACCTCACTCGAATTATCTTACATTCGACCTCACTCGAATTACTCTACATTCGGCCTCGCTCGAATTACTCTACATTAGACCTTGCTCGAATTATTTTACATTTAGCCTCGTACAAATTACTCTACATTCAACCTCAATTGAATTACTCTACATTTGACCTCGCTCGAATTACTCTACGTTCGACCTTGCTCGAATTACTTTACATTTGACTACGCTAAAACACTACATGCAAATAGCCGAAAAGTCACGGACTTCACCGCATAGCAAAAAAAAAGAGAAAAGAGAATGAGAATCAAGAAATACATAGCAAAAAGGCAATCGTTCCATTTCAAATGTCGAATTACAACCTTTTACAAAGGGCTCGAGAACACTCTCACAAAGTAGCAAGGCAAAGAAAAATTAAGTACAAAAGCTTCACACCACATCGTCCCCACTAGCATACTCGTCATCACAACATCATCGTTATCATCCCCGCCGGGTGTACCAAGGTCATAACCACAAGCTTCACGAGCGGCACGTGCCTTGACATGGACGCCCTCAAGCTCTACCTTGGAGACCTTCCCAACAACCAACAAAGATTTTATATGAGCCTCGGCATGGACCCACATTTTGTACAACTCTTGCGACACGCCAAGATCGGTAGGAGTACGAGATGTAGACGGTTGTGCCTGTTGTTGTATCTTCTCGACCCTCAGGGCAATGACTTGCTCATTTAATTCAGACAGCTTCGCCTCCAAACCCGTGATCCGCTCTTCCAACCTTGCCACCTTGAGCGCTGACGTCTCCACTTTATTAGTTTGCTTGGACCTGCAAATACGGAGAGCGTCTCTAGGGCCGTCGCTTCAGCCATAGCAGTCATCCTACCTTTCTCGGCCCGACCCAATTCTTCGATCTTAGCACTCAGCTCATCCTTCAGATCGACAGCCTTTTCTTCCCTCTGCCCGCGTTCAATCATTAAGGACGCTACCTGCGCTAGAAGGTCAGCGTTCTTAGCCATCAACCCCTTACTCACCTCGCTCGTAGTGTCGTGTTCTCAGAAGCGCTTCCTCAAGCTCGCTGCACCTATTGATGGCCCTCATAAGCTCATCGTACCTCTCCCTCAGCTCTTCATCTTTCTTCATCAGCTCATCGTCTGTTTGCATGAGCTCATCACGAAGAGACTAAAACTCGCCATCCTGGCTGAGAAAGTCGACCAGTGTTTGGTGCTTCGTACAGTACTCCTTGTACTTGGAGTTCATCTACTTACAAATGGTCATCCTTCGCTCCTCCCGCCAGTCACGCTCAATCCCCATAATAAGAGTCTGACATGCAAAGAAAGTGAGAAGAAGTCAGTGTAAGCATATTACGCATATGAAACAAATCCTAACACGTAAAAGCACTCACTTGCAAGGCCATACCAGACATGCCCAACAACAGATTTGCATCCTGCATCGCGTATAGCATCGTGTTCTTAGAAGCGATTCACAGGGGAGCAACGGCCGACACCACCCATTCTGAGTAGGCTAAGAGTTCGTAGTCCACGGGATAGACTATATGCCGATTAGGTCCCTCCGTCCTTATCTCCATAGAGTAGTCCTCTCCATGAAGGTCTGTACCTGCTCAGGGTCGATATCCGAGCCAGAGTCGTCGTCCCCCGCAGGGACAACTCTACTTCCCCTGGCCGCCGATGATGGGCCACCTTTTGCGGCTCGTCTAAACTCTCCGCTACCACGAACCCTATCTACCCCATAGGGTCTCCTCTCCATGATGAAACCCACCATAGAAACGGCCTCGATGTCTTGTGTAAGCAAAGATTCGGCTTCCAAAGCAACGAATCTTTCCAGCTCAACGTCAGTGATAATGGCCTTCCCAGTCTCCACCCTTTGTCTCTTCCTCGACGATGTCTTCTGGCCATTAGATGGCTTTTCCAAAATGTGAAAGATAGGCTGAGAAGAGATTTTATCCCGCACGAATACTGTTAGAGGGGCGGAGTCCCTCATTGGAAAAATTTGAGTCCGACCTCCTCGAGCAGTCTCAGCTAAAGCAAATTGCATTCCGACCGACACGATAGCTTGGCGAAATGCAGGTGTTGGAGCCTTCGCCATTTTGGAAAATCACCAACCTAGGTCCAAAAGAAGGTCGCGTCAAAAGGCAATAACGGCAATAAGTTAAGGTATAAATAACACTTACTGGACGGAGTCTTGGGTCCAAAGCTCTTATGAAAGGACGCCCAGTCACAAATTCCCACGGTGTGCGGTAACACGCGAGTCACCCAATCTTCAATATCAAAGACAGGAGAAGGTGCACACTTCTCAGCTGAAAACAAGGAAGACATGAGATTCAAAAACAAAAGACAAAGGAAATAACGAACATACGGCAGGACACTTACGATTATAATTCCATTGTTCGGGGAACCTTGTCAGATTCGTCACCGGGTTCTCAATCTTGATGAAGAAGTATTTATGCCAGAATCGTTTGTCCGTCTGATCATCTATCCCGATCACCAACCCCTTAACCCCACGATGTCACAGATGTATCAATGTACCTCTATAAAATCTAGGTGAGAATAGATGCAGCAGATGGCAAATATTGACCTCATAGCCGGCCACTCTGCATACTTTGCCAGCATCAGAAAAGCTTTGTATAAATAAGGGGAGAGCTGCGCCGGGAAAATGTTGTAAAAGTGGCAAAACTCCTCCGCTAATGGTGAGAGAGGAAGAGAATAACCGACTAAGAATGGGTAAACATAGAAAGCACAATATCTAGGTCAGTGGACCTATACTATGTCATCTATCGTCGATATAATCTCGACGTGAAAGGGAATACGGTACTTGGACCGGAGTTCGGGTATTTGATGCAGCTCCGTCTCAGAAAGCTCTTGAGTAGGAGTAGGAGCGGGATCCTTTGGGAAATCATGTCTGACCAAAGGATTCTTGGGAACTACCTCCTCCACGGTGGGAAAACTATCTTCCTCCTCAACCACAGGTTCCTCACCGCCGGGAGGAATGGACACTGATAAAGGAGTGGAATCGGTGACTCCGTCGTGAACGTAAAGGGAATTGACATATTTCAGTAGCAACGTGTATACAACAAAGTCAGAGAAAAAAGATGTCATTCGGAAAAGGAAATCAGGGACTGAAATTGAAAAAATTGCAAGAAATTGGAAATGGATATCCAAGAAGAAGATCAAAGAAATACGATATGCATGCAACAAGGGGAATGCTGAAAGTTTAAAAAAACGAAACCCCTCCTCTACTTAGAAGGTTAGGTAACACCAGAATCGAGGCAGAAGAGCCGTGAACGGTGTGAGCACATAATTTTTGCCCAAAGTAAATTATTCCAAAAGTTTCAAATTTAAGTAATTTTACAATTTTTAGGAATTTTGTTGCATTTTTCGTATTAATTGGTTGCATAATAACTCATGTTAAAATTATAAAAATATGCATTAATTCATTTTAGAACAATGTAAAGAAAAATCAAAAATAGCATTTTTGTGTTTCAATTGGAAAATTACCATAAAATAGAAGTTAATTAGTTTAATAATTTTTATAAAATCAAAATAAATACAAAATACCAAGTGAAAATACAATACAAAATGTGTAAAAGAGGAAATTAATTTCAGATCAAGTACCCAGTCGCCCAGGCCCAAACGGATCAAACCAATAATGCCCAAACCCGGTCCAGCCCTGTTGGCGTGAAACGACGCCGTTTTGGGGGACGTTTAATCTCGGTCGTTGATTGCCTTGACCTAACGGTGGTAATAGCCTGAGGTATTTTAATATAGATACTAAAATATTTTTCAACCCTAAATCAAATAAGAGACCCCTGTATAACCGTCTCCTTCCTCAACGCCCCTGAGCCGCCCCTGCTTCCTCCCGCCTCCCCGACGGAACCCTACCGGCGGGAAGCCATTGTTACACCAATCTCCACCCAAAATACACCCCGTAATCGCCTCAACCTCCTCTTCCCACCCCTCTACCCTGTTTCTCTCGAATCCCCCTAGTTTCCTTCGAAAATCCTAAAAGGTGTCGCCGGAACCCTAACTCCGGCGAACACCACTTCGACCAATCAAGTCCAAAATCATACCAAACCACCCCTTGACCACCCTCATCACTATTGTAACAAGTTTCGTGCCCTAAAAAGTCACTGAAACGGCTCGAAATAAGATCTAAGGTTCGCTGGTGATCAAGAAATTCAAGAAATCGATGCCAAAACCTCTGAAGAACTCTGGAAATCTTTCACGACTAAAAAGAAAACTCAAAAAAAAAATGTCCGTTAAAAAAAAATTCCAAAGCTAAGTTTCTTCTTCTTTGTTTTATATATTACCTCTGTTCCTTGGTTTTCTATTTCGTGCATGTAGTTTTTGTATGAGTTTTTGCTTGTTTTCTATTTCTTGACTTTTAAAATTCTGTTTTTGTTAAAACCTACTGATTTTATAAGTAATTAGATATTAATTTGATTTTTAGAATGATTTTATTTGTTTGTTTCACTTTTCTGAAATTAGTCGATTCTATTAATTGTTAGATTTAATTAGTTTGAGATTAATCAGCACTAATTAGTTCGAATGTTTGTTAGTATATTTTGAGATTAGTTATTCGAATTGGTTATAGCTGTTAGTCCCTTAGTTATTAATAAATTCAATAGTTAAATTTGATTAAATTCTGAATAATCAGTTAGTTTATGATAAAATTCAAATAAATAATTCATGGGATGAAAGGATGGGAAAAGTGCTCGGTTACTTAGTAAAACATTTAAAATGCAGGGGTATTTTGGGAATCTTAAAAAGGGCCCTTAGTAATAAACCATAAGAAGTAGGGGCATTCTGGGTATAGAAAATGGGGTAATAGTAATAAGACTAAGGAGACAAGGGTAATATGGGTAGTAAAAAAAGTCAATTAAGTAATTTTTAAATTGAAGTGAGGGCATAATGGGTATTACAAAGGGGTAGGAATATGGTAGAATTAGCTAGAACCTTCTAGATTGGGCTCTAGTACAAATTTTAATAAAATAAATGTAGTAACTTGTCTAACAAGTTAAAAAATGAGGGACTCTTAGATAATTACCAATTTTAAATTTTCCTCCAATTTTAAACTCTATAAATAGGTAATTTCAGCCATAATTAAAGGGGATTTTTCATATAAGCTTTTGGAACCCTAAAAATCCTCAAAAAATATCTACTCAATTCCAGATTGGAAACTGACAGTTCGGATCTCAACCTCTTCTTCTAAGCCTGAAATTATTTCTCAAAAATAAAAAAAAACAACTGAAAATCATTGGTAAACCAAAATATACTGTTGCATTGATCAATTTGGGGTTCAGTCGAGTTGATTGAGTCAATTTGATAGCTTGATTGGGGATTGGAGTTCATTTGACTTGCTCTTGTCATTGCTGTTTGGATTTCAAAACATATTTAGCTCCTGGATTTGGTTTGGACTGTGTGTTGATCTACTGATATATTGCTTGGCTGATCCATTTTCTCTTGCTTTGAATTTCAATTTCCAGGTACATTTTTGAACTCCACTGATGTATTCATTGAGATTGAAATGATGCTGTTGGAAGTTACAAGTTATTCTAGCGTTGATTTGATTAATAATACAATTTAATATTGAGAATTTATATCATTTGTATTAATTGGACTGTCAACTCGTATTGAACATTCAGCATGCCATAGTAGTTTAAATTTGTGTTGAGATACAAATTTTGAAAGCAGAACGAAAATTACTTGTGGTTTTTTTTTTCATTTCAGGTGTATCATAGCTTGTGTTTTTTTTTTTTTTGTTGTAATATGATAATAGTATAAGAAATTAATTTCCAGGCCTAGGATCTCATTTGTTTTTTTTTTTTTTATCAGAATTTTACTCTTATGGATTTTCATTAGGTTATAGATTAGCTTAAAAATCAAATGTTTGTGTGTTGTTCTGTGTTAGTTTAGTATTACGTATATAACTGAGGTTCTGTTTCTCCTTATGAACAAACACAGTCATATAATGACTTGCGTTTTTGATAGTGAATCCGAGGGACTTAGTTTAATTTGATATTAAATCTGAAATGTCAGTAGATGCTCTATTATAGACGTACACATTTGAATGTATAAACAGAGGGACCTAGAAATTGATTAAAAAATAATAATAATAAAATTTCAATATTTGTTCTCTTAATTGCAATTTTGTTAATAGATTTCAAGTATCACTAGATCATGTTTTAAGCAACTTGTTATTGAATAATTGAAGTGTGGTATTCAAATGAATGAAAGTAGTTTAAGGTCCCTAAGATTAAAATTTTATTGGGCAGTCAATAATTGGGCCAATATAGAAGCCCAAGAAAAGTTACATTGAACTTTAAATAGGAATCAAGGGGCAACTGAAGTATAAGGAATACGAAAACAGTATTTTTAAATTGATTTTGAAGACAACACAGAAGTAGAAATTGTAGTTGCTTATGCTAACCTTAATAAAATGAGGTGAGCCTCGCCGTATCAAATATACAATTTCGGGGCCCTCAAATAAATTGCTATATGAAAACACTTAGACTTGGAAGGACCGTTTAGCGAATTTCGCGGTCTTTCCCAAAGTTAACATAGACGTAGATGCTTTAGGCGTGATTTATAATAATATACTTTCTTAAGTACGGGTGTACATTTATGTGACCCAAATCTAAATCTCAACGAAGTTGAAATATATTAAAGGCCACAGGCGTACTGGTACGGTGTGGTCCGGAATACATTTTCACGACGCTGTAATTCTTGTAAAATTCAATAATAAAGCGATTGATTAATAAAAGGCACATAAAAATAGAACATGTATAAAAATCAGATAAAATCAAATACAACAGTTGAGCGACTGTGCTAGAACCACGGAATTCGGGAGTGCCTAACACCTTTTCCCGGGTTAACAAAATTCCTTATCCGAATTTTTGGTTCGCGGACTGTTAACAGAGTCAATATTTCCTTGGTTCGGGATTCCACCGGTGACTTGGGATACCATTAATATCCCAAGTGGTGACTCTGAAACTAAATAAATAAATTCCGTTCCGACTGTCCTTAAATTGGAAAAATTCCTTCCTTTTATTATATCCCTTCTCGGGGTGTAGTAAATAGTAAAGGCTCTTACAAATGAGGTAAGAAAAAGGAGGTGTGACAGCTCTGGTGACTCTGCTGGGGACAAGAAACCCAGAACTTTGGTTCAGGGTTTAAGAATTCGAGCTCGGAATAATGGATATATTTGTTTATATTTGATTTCTCTATATATTCATGCTTAAATGTGCTAAATGTTTACCGCTTTGATATTATTTGAACTGTATATAAATTGTGCCGAAAACCCTTCTCTTCTTACCTCCGGGGATGTGCTTACTGGTTGAGACTCCCCATTCTGTTAGTGTCATACCCAAAATAAGAAAAGAGACCGGCCAAGTTACTAAGCCGGATGATCCCGCGGGTCCCCGGTACGTAGCCCCCTTCTTGATCGGAGTTGTCCGCTCGGGTGCACAGTCTAGAACAAAATAACTAGGTTTTGAACCTAGAAATAAGACGTTTATTTGCATCATATCTGACTTAGGGGACTCAACACAGGGGTTGGGTCCGTCTAGGACAGGTAACCCAAATATGAAAAGACCATCATGATTATATGTTGCATTTATTTGTCTCGAGCCATCATGCTGACCGGTTAGGGAAAAAGAATTGAGTGAAAAGAAAAGAGAAAATAACAATTGTTGATATTCAAATGCTGTCGAAATTCGATCGAAATTTGGTGGATTTATAAATAAGAAAATTGTTGATTTTAGAAATCTTGTTTTAGGTTATGGAAATAAATAAAATTTTGTTATTTTATTCTCAAAAATTAGAAAATATAATTAGATTTGCCAATAAATTTTTTTTTTAAAAAATCTTGTCATTAAAAAATAGTTGGGATAATTCAATTTTGTCGAAAATCAAAAATGGTTTGCCTAAAAAATAATTTGCCCGAACTACGCAGGTTTGATTCTCACCACGTGTGGGATACGTAGGCAACCCTTGACGGGTCCAACCACCCCTTTTGCAAAAATAGCCAAAAAATGTCAAAATTTTGATTTTAGTTATAAATAAGTCAAGTGATGCTATTCTTTTTTAAAATAAACCAAATGTCCCTCAAAAGGACGCCGGAAGGCCGTTTTTGCAAGAATAGCCACTTTGAGTTATTTTAAATAATTTGCGGGCACAGCCTTAAAATATTCCCTCGCAAAAATGTCGAAAGGCCGTATCCGCAAAATCAAGTTAGAGTCATCTATCATCTTTACAAAAAACCACTTTGTCAAATAAGCCATTATATGACCAATTGTTGTTAAAAAATAGTCTCAGTTGACATTGAAACCTTTTCAGTATTGCGTTGGCCTGTGGCGATGCCGAAAGATGCCCCGTGGGCCCCAGGATGAGAAATTTGCGATTTTATTTTCTTAAACAAAATTTTGCAAAAATAGCCGCTTTGTCAAAATAAGTCATTACATGGTCAGTTGTTGTCTCAATTGACATTGAAACCTTCTCAGTCTTACGGAAGCCTGTGGCGATGCTGAAAGATGCCCCACGGGCCTCAAGATGCGAAGTTTCGATGTACTCTTGATCCAGTTTTTATCTCCAAGTCTGTGTTTTGTTATTCTGAGTCTATCTCTGAAGTTTCCTGTCAAGTAAAACATTTTAAAACAAAAGAAAGGAAAATATTTGCATTAATTTGCAAGAACTACGCTCGGTCTGATTCATGCAGGGTCATGATACGTAAGCAATCCACATAGGATTCGACCATAATCATAATTAAAAAAAAAGGAAAAGCCACATAATGGCAAAACGAAAAGAAAATAGTGAAAAAAAACAAGAAAGAAAAGAAAAAATACCTTAACGCTAACATGGTGGTTTCATGTTGACATTACAGAATGGTGGTTGGTTTGCGGTTTCCAAAGTGAAAATTCTTCTTGACAACAAAAAGCGATGGCAAACAACAATAGAATTGATATGGTTGGTACCAGTACCCGACAATAGGTGGAAGAACGGGATAATGGGTTGAATGAGGAAGTTCAGATGTTGAGACAATACATGGCTAATATGTATCAAGCCTGGATAACTGGAAAGGCACCACCCCCGCCACCGCCAATGCCTCCTATCGTATCCACTACCCCCGATAATGAATATGGGAAGAACTCCCGAGAAGAACTTTATAATGAAAGTGAAAAGGTCACAAGAAAAGCAGGGCAAGACGAAATAGTCATAAAGCCTAAAGACCTATCCTTAAAGAACATACAAGGA
>MU749835.1:47128-71476 GCA_026770625.1 Nicotiana glauca | reverse complement strand
GTATAACAAATGTAGTTGTCTGAACTACGTTTGACTTGATCCCGAAAGGGTACGTAGGCAGCCTCACTGAGGTTCAGTCACAACGGAAGAAAAGTCCAAGAATCCCTAAGAAGGAAACTGGGGCAGAAGTTATGGTTGTTGAGGAAAATATGATTCTGGAAGATGTAATTTTTTGAACCCACGTTGTAATATTTTGAGCCTTTATACCCTTCTTTCTAAATCCCATCCAAAAGCCACATTACGGTCCAAAGAAAGATCTTCCGATCAATCTTCAAGAAATGCCAGGACAAGCGAGCAAAGGTGAATCACATCAGGGGCAACATTCCAGGAAAATTAAGGAATCATGACGAGGGGAACTACCACGGGACCCCAAGATGAGAGAAATCAAGATGAGAGAAATCAAAATAAGAGAGTCTTATTAGTGAAAACCCTCACGGGCACCGTAAGACGATAGTGAGTTGAGAGAAAAATCAACATGAGAGAGGCTTGATGGTGAAAACCCTATGGGCACTACAAATCGACTAAGGATTATGAATCAGATCGAGCAAATAGAGTATTGAAGACCAGTTTCACGACAAAAATTGCAACAAGAGCTGAACATTAGATTTGTTATACAGAAAAGGCTGAAAGTGCATGTCAAGGTCGCTAGGGTCTATATTCACATCCGATGGGTCATTTTTCTGTAGGTTTCTTGTTAGGAATCGTCTCTTCCCATTTTTCTTTCATTCTATTCTTCACACCTTGTCTTTTTCTCTTCTTGAGTCTGTCGGGTCATAAAAGACTTCAAAATTGGCCACCAAGCTTTCCAATTGCACAAGATGGGATTTGGCCAACACATCGAATTGTCATAAGTCAGAGAAATATCAGACATGATTGAGTTGCCAGCCGTCAATATGCTCGGAATGCAAACAACACAACAGATGAAGTTTGAGGGTAAACAGATCAAAAGAATGTCCTGTGGTAGGATTGACAAAGAGTGGTACACCAATAACAATCAAGATCTTCTAGAAAAGGAAACCGAAATTATCATGACTAGTGATGAAACAATAAAGATTTCAAGGGCAAGGCCGGGGGTTTAAATCAAAAGAACAACATGTGCAATGAAGTTGGTAACAATTAAAAAATGCTTTGGGGTTCAATGGAGACACGAAGGTTGACAAATGTCAACTCAAAAACAATACAACAAATAGAAGTATGGGGTTCGAATGGACAGGAAGTATATATTCTGACAAAGGAAGGGGTCAGTCAAGAAACAACTAGGAACAATAGACTTCAAGATCGGAGTTAGTGGGATCCGTCAAGAAAGAACAACATACACTTTGAGGGGAATGGCAATTGTCATGAACACAAGAATTCAGAAAATGATAGGCCGTAAAGGATGCAGGTTTGAACAGAGAAGAAGTATTTTATGTGACAAGGACAGGCGGGAGAAATGGATAGTCGGTAGACAGGCAAGGCATTGAAGTGAAAATCAGTTCCCAGGGAAAGTGAAAGAACAATCGTTATCAAAGTTCAAGGCCACAAACCAACCACCATATTTAAAACTGACAAGATTTGCTTTGATTGAAATAGGGGCAGAAGTTTCGGAGAAATTCTCCGTAAAGAAAGGCGGCACCCAAACAGGTATGATTGGGAATTCTTAGGACCCTTCTGGAAAATGGGACTTAGTTTAAATGTCAAAACAATCATAAGAAACATAACTCGGTAGGAAAAAGAATAGAAGTTCATTCTAAAGTTTGCCATAAGTTTCGATTAGGAGTTTTCAGGACCCTCCTGGATAATGGGACGTAGTTTTAAAAACAAGATTTAAGTAAAAATTGTAATAGAAAGTTGTCAGGACCCTCTTGGATAATGGGACGTAGTAGAAATTATGGAAGTTGTCAGGACCCTCCTGAATAATGGGATGATGTTTTAAAAAACAAAATATAGTGAAAAGTTGTAATAGAAGTTGTCAGGATCCTCCTGAATAATGGGACATAGTTTTAAGAACAATATATATGGAAGTTGTAATAAAGTCGTCAGGACCCTCCTGGATAATGGGGAGTAGTTAAGACTTTTTAATAACAAATTAGTAATGCTTTTGGAAAAGATAGGGGAAATTCGTAGTTGTTAGAAATTGTCAGGACCCTCCTGGATAATGGGGAATGGTTTAAAACATTTGATAATAAATACAATAAAGTAACATCTGTAGAAGAGATAGTTAGGATTGGTCAGGACCTCCCCGATAATAGAACTTAGTTTTTAAAATTCTTATAATAGTTGGTAAAATGATTTAGAGCCCGGTTATCAAACTGGGGCATAAAATTTTCTTCAGATTGTTGGTTGTTTGTAAGCAGGCGCCCACCTGTAGAATAAGGGAATACATTTTAAGTTTAGTAAGCAGGCACCCACCTGTAGAACAAGGGAATACATTTTTAAGTTTAGCAAGCAGGCGGCCACCTGAAAAACAAGGGAATACATTTTAAGTTTAGCAAGCAGGCGCCCACCTGAAAAACAAGGGAATGCATTTTAAGTTTAGCAAGCAGGCACCCACCTGTAGAATAAGTTTAGCAAGCAGGCGCCCACCTGTAGAACAAGGGAATACATTTTTAAGTTTAGCAAGCAGGCACCCACCTGAAAAACAAATGAATACATTTTTAAGTTTAGCAAGCAGGCGCCCACCTGAAAAACAAGGGAATACATTTTAAGTTTAGCAAGCAGGCGCCCACCTGAAAAACAAGGGAATACATTTTAAGCAAGCAGGCGCCCACCTGAAAAACAAGGGAATACATTTTAAGTTTAGCAAACAGGCGCCCACCTGAAAAACAAGGGAATACATTTCAAACACAGCAAGCAGGCACCCACCTGAAAAACAAGGGAAATATAGCACAACTTTTATCGCAAGCTAACATTCAGTAACGTCATGTACCCAGTTATCAAACTGGGGCAGAAAATTTTCTTCGTTTTGTATGTCGTAAGCAGGCGCCCACCTGAAGAACAAGGGAATACATCTTAAAATCAGCAAGCAGGCGCCCACCTGAAGAACAAGGGAATACATTCCAAAAGTACAGCAAGCAGGCACCCACCTGGAGAACAAGGGAAGTATAATACAACTTTATCTTTCAAGTTAACATTCAGTAACATCATGCACCCAACTACCAAACTGGGGTAGGAAAATTTTCTTTGTTTGTCAATTTTTGTAAGCATGCGCCCACCTAAAAAAACAAGGGAATACATTTCAAAATCAGCAAGCAGGCGCCCACCTGAAGAACAAGGGAATATCTTTTCAAATATAGTAAGCAGGCGCCCACCTGAAGAACAAGGGAATATCTTTTTAAAGTTCGTAAGCAGGAACCCACCTGAAGAACAAGGGAATGCATTTCAATTTCAGTAAGCAGGCGCCCACCTGAAAAACAAGGAAATATCTTTTCACATGTTGCAAGCAGGAGCCCACCTGAAGAATAAGGGAATACTTTCAAGCAATCGTAAGCAGGAGTCCACCTGAAGAACGGACACAATCAAAAGTTATATTGAAAGAATGCAAGATGCGAGATCAAGGCAACTCAAGAACACAAGATGGAAGACATAGATAGGATTTTTGTAACTCCTAGATCATAGCTTAGGCTAGTTTCTTTTATTTTACCATAGTGTAATAAGGGGGGTCAGTCAGCAGTAACAGCAGTAACAACAGCAACAGCAATGAGATCACAGTCCCTGGTAGTCCCAGCTACCAGACATTCCTGAACTATACTGACCTAATTCCTGTTTAGCCCAGGATATGTGGGCAACCTCTGAAGCAGGGTGCGGTCAAACTTTTCAAAATGCTTCACACGGAATATGCGAACGGGCAAAAATCCCTCATTACCGCTCACTTGTCTTTGCACGAAAACTCTTCGTGTTTCCGGGCAAAGAGGGACAGCTGTGAGTACATGATTTTTGCCCTAAGCAAATTATTCCAAAAGTTTCAAATTTAAGTAATTTTACAATTTTTAGGAATTTTGTTGCATTTTTCGTATTAATTGGTTGCATAATAACTCATGTTAAAAATATAAAAATATGCATTAATTCATTTTAGAACAATGTAAAGAAAAATCAAAAATAGCATTTTTGTGTTTTAATTAGAAAATTACCATAAAATAGAAGTTAATTAGTTTAACAATTTTTATAAAATCAAAATAAATACAAAATACCACGTGAAAATGCAATACAAAATGTGTAAAAGAAGAAATTAATTTCGGACCAAGTACCCAGTCGCCCAGGCCCAAACGGATCAAACGGCCCAAGCCCAATAATGCCCAAACCCGGTCCAGCCCTGTTGGCATGAAACGACGCCGTTTTGGGGGACGTTTAATCTCGGTCGTTGATTGCCTTGATCTAACGGTGGTAATAGCCTGAGGTATTTTAATATAGATACTAAAACATTTTTCAACCCTAAATCAAATAAGAGACCCCTGTATCACCGTCTCCTTCCTCAACGCCCCTGAGCCGCCCCTACTTCCTCCCGCCGCCCCGACGGAACCCTACCGGCGGGAAGCCATCGTTATACCAATCTCCACCCAAAATACACCACGGAACCGCCTCAGCCTCCTCTTCACACCCCTCTACCCCGTTCCCCTCAAAACACCCCGGAACCATTCGAATATCCGAATTAAACTCGCCGGAACCCTGCCGCCGGCAAACAACCCCTCATCCAAATCATACCAAAATCGCACCAGACATCCCTCTGTAAGTCCTTAGTCCTATTCAAGCTATAAAAATCATGGGAAATGGTTCAAACTAAAATTCAAGTCTGTCAGTTCAAGAAAATCGCCAGGGCTGTCTAAAAATCAGAAGAATCTGAAGAAAAGAAGGAAAAGATAATAAAAATAAAAAGAGACTGCCTGAGAAATTGAAGACAGAAAAGCTAAGTTTTGCTATTTCGTTCTTTCTTTTTATTTCTCTCTAGCTTGTTTCTTTTTAATTACTGAGTCTAGTTTTAGGAAAATATTAGCCTCTAATTGTTGGAATTAATTAGATACCAGTATTAGTAATAGCTTTGAGTTCTGAGTTGATGAGTTTCAATATTTGATTAGTAGTTGATTTGTTGACAATGTTTAGTCGTATCAGTAGTTGTGATTCTGAAATCATTGACAGTAATTAGTTATTAGAATAAACTTTAATAATTTTTTAATAATTTCTGTGTTGACTGTTTTAAGACTGTTATTAATTAGAAATTAGAGTTTAATGGAATTAAAGGATAGATTAGGTTCTGAAAATTGATAATTTTTGTTTTAGTTTGATATTAGAGTTGAATCCTAGTTATGGCTGTTTCTGAAGTTAATCAAAATTAATGGGGGCAAAAGGGTAAAAGATAGTAGGTCATTTGTTGAATTCAAGCCCTATTCAGGGGGCAATTTGGGGATACAAATGGGTTAAAGGTAATAAGCCTTATGAAGTAAGGGTAATAAAGGTATAGAAAAGGGTAGTTTAATAATTCCAGAATGCAAGTGAGGGTAATCTGGACATTTGCAATGGCATATGAGTTGTGTAGATGAAGGTAGAACCTTCTAGAACATTCCAATTGAGGTTTTAGTGTAGTTTTAATAATTGTAATGGTAGTAACTTGTTTAACAAGTCAGGAATAGGGGGACTAATCTGAAAATACTGAAAATTAAATCTCCCTCCATTTTCAATTCTATAAATAAGGCAGTTTCTGCCATAATTCATAAGTTTTTGGAACCCTAAAAATCCTCAAAAAATATCTACTCAATTCCAGATTGGAAACTGACAGTTCAGATCTCAACCTCTTCTTCTAAGCCTGAAATTATTTCTCAAAAATAAAAAAAAAACAACTGAAAATCATTGGTAAACCAAAATATACTGTTGCATTGATCAATTTGGGGTTCAGTCGAGTTGGTTGAGTCAATTTGATAGCTTGATTGGGGATTGGAGTTCATTTGACTTGCTCTTGTCATTGCTGTTTGGATTTCAAAACATATTTAGCTCCTGGATTTGGTTTGGACTGTGTGTTGATCTACTGATATACTGCTTGGCTGATCCATTTTCTCTTGCTTTGAATTTCGATTTCCAGGTACATTTTTGAACTCCACTGATGTATTCATTGAGATTGAAATGATGCTGTTGGAAGTTACAAGTTATTCTAGCGTTGATTTGATTAATAATACAATTTACTATTGAGAATCTATATCATTTGTATTAATTGGACTGTCAACTCGTATTGAACATTCAGCATGCCATAGTAGTTTAAATTTGTGTTGAGATACAATTTTTTTTTTTTTTTTTGTTGATTTTGAAAGCAGAACGAAAATTACTTGTGGTTTTTTTTTTCATTTCAGGTGTATCATAGCTTGTGTTGTTTTTGTTGTAATATGATAATAGTATAAGAAATTAATTTCCAGGCCTAGGATCTCATTTGTTTTTAATCAGAATTTTACTCTTATCGATTTTCATTAGGTTATAGATTAGCTTAAAATCAAATGTTTGTGTGTTGTTCCGTGTTAGTTTAGTATTAAGTATATAACTGAGGTTCTGTTTCTCCTTATGAACAAACACAGTCATATAATGACTTGCGTTTTTGATAGTGAATCTGAGGGACTTAGTTTAATTTGATATTAAATCTGAAATGTCAGTAGATGCTCTATTAGAGACGTACACATTTGAATGTATAAACAGAGAGGCCAGATTTAGAAATTGATTAAAAAAAAAATCAATATTTGTTCTCTTAATTGCAATTTTGTTAATAGATTTCAAGTATCACTAGATCATGTTTTAAGCAACTTGTTATTGAATAATTGAAGTGTGGTATTCAAATGAATGAAGGTAGTTTAAGGTCCCTAAGATTGAAATTTTATTGGGCAGTCAATAATTGGGCCAATCTAGAAGCCCAAGAAAAGTTACATTGCACTTTAAATAGGAATCAAGTGGCAACTGAAGTATAAGGAATACGAAAACAGTATTTTTAAATTGATTTTGAAGACAAAACAAAAGTAGAAATTGTAGTTGCTTATGCTAACCTTAATAAAATGAGGTGAGCCTCGCCGTATCAAATATACAATTGCGGGGCCCTCAAATAAATTGCTATATGAAAACACTTAGACTTGGAAGGACCGTTTAGCGAATTTCGCGGTCTTTCCCAAAGTTAACATAGACGTAGATGCTTTAGGCGTGATTTATAATAATATACTTTCTTAAGTACGGGTGTACATTTATGTGACCCAAATCTAAATCTCAACGAAGTTGAAATATATTAAAGGCCACAGGCGTACTGGTACGGTGTGGTCCGGAATACATTTTCACGATGCTGTAATTCTTGTAAAATTCAATAATAAAGCGATTGATTAATAAAAGGCACATAAAAGTAGAACATGTATAAAAATCAGATAAAATCAAATACAACAGTTGAGCGACCGTGCCAGAACCACGGAATTCGGGAGTGCCTAACACCTTCTCCCGGGTTAATAGAATTCCTTATCCGGATTTCTAGTTCGCGGACTGTTAACAGAGTCAATATTTCCTTGGTTCGGAATTCCACCGGTGACTTGGGACACCATTAATATCCCAAGTGGCGACTCTGAAACTAAATAAATAAATCCCGTTCTGACTGTCCTTAAATTGGAAAAACTCTTTCATTTTATTATATCCCTTCTCGTGGTGTAGTAAATAGTAAAGACTCTTACAAATGAGGTAAGAAAAAGGAGGTGTGACAAACGACACCAAAACCGAAACGATAGAAGCACTGACATTGCATTGGGAAGATGTGTATTAATGACGCGTATGGCATGATGTCATCCTACGATAGCCAAACCAATCGCAGCCTCGCCTCAATTCGACCTCGGCCGATTCGATTCAATCGTTACAACTAAATTTTCTCTGAATGGATACAGACAAGATCCGATCATCGAGCACGTCCAAGATCATGACCTCACCAAGCAAAGGGACTAACTTTATTGGTCAAAATTAGGATTAGAGGTAATAATTACAAATGGACGTAGTCGAGGTTTAAACCGACCACGGCATAAACGCGAGGAGTTGCCTTAAGGGAGATTAGCGCCGAGGTCGAATAACAGGCGTATGAAAGAAACGGTTGGATAAGTTAGAATATAAATAAGGAATATTCCATTAAATATTTTTCAATTGTACTTTTTTATGGCTTCTCAGGGATAGGAGAGATAAAAAATAAAAAGGGGATCTTCACTTTCTGATAAGAGCACATTGTAAAGGGTTGACTAGAGAGAATATATAAAAGCTTGTTCACTGATTGTATTGTTGGACTTACGTCTTTCATTCATTAGATCCAAAGATTCCTCATCCATCTTCAATCCTTATTATCTCACGTTGTTGTCAGGGAA
The DNA here is from genome assembly GCA_026770625.1 of Nicotiana glauca. Classification (NCBI taxonomy): domain Eukaryota; kingdom Viridiplantae; phylum Streptophyta; class Magnoliopsida; order Solanales; family Solanaceae; genus Nicotiana; species Nicotiana glauca. The sequence goes on along the minus strand of MU749835.1, from coordinate 63,149 downwards.
GAAAATCGTCCAAGTCGCCTAACATTGGGGTGATAAATTCTTTCTTATTACGTTTATCGTCATTATCTACATTTATTTCATGTTTCTAGTACTACATTCATTGACAATCATTGGTCATATAGTACTAGATATTTATTATTCTTGAATATGATCTCATCCTAGAACTTATTATATTTAACTAGGATTCATTCTCTATTCCTTATTAATTAGTTTAACAAAAATTTAAACACTTTTCGGTCAAACAGACACAAGTTAAAAGTGAAAAAAGCCCTATAAACTATTGAGGAAAAAACATAACTAGGCAATAATTTAAAATTTTTTACACAGTCTTAGCAGATTATTTAATTTACAATTCTGGCTATCATGTATTTGTATTTCAGTCACTCTATCTATTAAATCGGCATCTCATCACCCCAATCCCCGCAAAAATCATGTTGCCGTTAGGTAATTTCACGCTAGATAGACTTTAATCTTTTAGGAGTGTTTCTCTTTATTTTATTAGTACTTGGTAATGATGATTTTAATATTTCTCTCAATTTCGATTATGGTGGCTGTAATTAATTATATGCTATTATACGTGGAATCTTTTTTGCTCATGTTTCAAGTCGTGGTTCTTATGTTTAGACCATTATACTTCTCTCCTTTTTCTTTTTAATTATTTGGAGTAGAACTAATACTTTTTTAGAAATAATAAATTTGTGCAACGAGTTGAAAAATTCTTTTATTATTTGGGTTTGTCAAAAAAATTGTAACTAGTAATAAGTAATAAACCGCCTGATTTTTGGTATTATATGTATATAAACCATATATTTTATATATGTAAAAAAATTATTTATGTGTATTTTTAAATATATACAAAAATTATTATACTTATATAAGCAGTATATTTAATATATATACAAAAAATGCATATGATATATCCTATATATATTTTGTTACATATATACACATTGTATATTTGAAAACTATACATCTCATATATGTTGTATATGCACTTTTTATGAATTAATACTATTATATATCTTGTATATATTATATGCACAGTGGCAATAAATTATCAAAAAAATCACTAGAACTCCTACTTTCACCTCTAATAAGAGGAGAGAGAGATTTGAATGCTAAATGAAGTTTAGAAAAGAGGAGAAAGAGTATGAAAATATAAAATAAGGATAAGATCCAATCCAATGATTTGTGCATTATATTTATTCATTAATTGTGTGCTTAATCTGTAAAAAGAATTACTATTTATGGAATAAACAAAGAATAATACCATTTTTTAAAATAATTTTGAAGAAATGCTTAACCGTGTAAAATCTCTAAACTAGACTATTAGAACGAACCCAAGATATTAGAAGCGGGCTGGACTTGTAAAGTGAAGTTGCTGTAATTAAAGGGAGGAGCTTGAAAGTTGGACTTAATTCCTATTGGGCTGGATCTAAAAAATATAAAAATATATATAAAAAAAAAAAACTTAAGACACACATAGAGAGAAAATCATTATGCAAAAACTATTATATACACACAAAAAAGGTTCTAATGTATACACCTGGATAGTATGACCAGAATTTGACACGAGAAAATGTCATGCTTAAGCTGTCTACAATGATGAAATTATCCTAGAATAAGTGAACTAAGCTACAAGTGTAGTTCATCTTTTTCCGTTAGTCCTTTATCTTTACCTGGTATTCATTATAAACCAGCCGGTTAATGCTGTCTTTAATAATGAAACAAGTTGATTAACGACTAATTTTGGTCTTGATGTCAACTATTTAAAATGCATCTTCCCCTTCTTAAAATATGCAAAGCTTGGTAAATGTAACGTTGGCAGAAGATAATATGGCCTTTAATTTTGCAAAAATATGGATTCGAAATGAGCTCCTTATTAATTCTTAACAAAATGTGTAACACATGGAAATATTTTTCCAATCACTTTTAATGTGTACGTGTATTATTCAACCAGAACAGTACAAGGCAACATGTTGGATTCAAGCTAATTGGATTTCTTCATAATAAAAATAACGAAAGAGAGTCGCACTAACTTTTTAAAGTATTGGCTAATAAAAAATGTTTTTAGTGCTTTTGAGTATAGATGTGGGCCGTGGGGCAACTGGCAAGTGACAACGATTCAGACAAATGATCGATATGATCCTCAATTAGTCAAGGCAAAACAGAATGATATATAGGAATAAATATGAAAAAGAAGGAATATCAAACTAGAGGAATTAATGCATGTTCTTACTGCAACCTTTACTCTCCTACGTACAAACGGAATGGGAAGTATCCGCCACATATTCTTCGAGAGAATATGGGATTTTATTTCTTCTCATTAAATTCAGCTTAACTGATAACATGCTGGTTTGCTTGAATGAAGAGAATTAATCTCCTCATTAAATTTAGCAAAACTTATGTATATTGTTTGTTACAAATGCCTCTTCTTATTAAAAAAAAAAAAAATTGCAAATGTATGTGTGAATGTATGTATTACTTTATACATAATATGATGTAAAATAAGAACAAATGTATTAGCAGTGCATAAATTAAATTATTTAAAGACTAGAGTGCACTTAAAGTAAGTACTTTTTGAATTTTGTATAATAATAATAATAATAATTTGTTATTATTAATTACCGCATAACAATCGTTCTAATCACTACATAAATAATCCCTATATTGAGATTTCATGCATAACTTGTCCCTGAATCAAACGATCCCAAAGTGGGGCGGAGGATGTGGAAACTCTGGAAATAGCTCATACCACAACTTATATCTGCTCTGCATTTATTTCTGGGATTTGTTTTTATAAAATCGAGTTGAAAGGAAAATGATTACAATCCCAATTAAATGTCCACCACGATAAGGAAAGCAAGAAAACGATCCCGCATTATTATATTTATTACTGGCGCAATGCAGAAGCAATTTAATCGTTTCTGTGGCAAGCTCGGCTGATTGAGTTCTAAGAAAATCTATTTATTTATTTATTTATTTATTTGCAAGGATCTAAATTATATGTTTTTCGTTTCATTTTAACGGTCACGTTAAGGTATAATTAAAGATAATTAATAAATTTAATCTTAAATTAAAAAATGACAACTATTTTAGAATAATTTTTTAAAACTAAAATGGCAGATAAAAGCTCCCTAACTTAGTGTCAAATATTTAACTCAACGTGATCATCGTGAAATCAATGAGCATTACTTCCATAATCCAATGTTGATAAGGAAATCGATTTTGTATTGTACCCTAAAAGTAGTTAGTAAGAAACTCGTAGGGTTTACATTAACTGAACACCACACGGTCGCACCAAATTAACGAGTGGAAGAATCACTTCACGTAAACAAAAATGGCCATAGCTATAATTTAGCTAATTACATTCCGTAACTACTAGCTCTTGTCATGAGATGTATGTTGCTGTATTCAATTTTCGGTTGTATACGTTATATTCAATGCGGATGTATTAGTTCGAATATATTTTATATTATATTCAGTTTTACTGTATTGAATTAATTAATTGTATTTAAACAATGAAAAATCAATAAATATGGTGTATGTCGCTCTATTCAATTTGACTATATACCCTGTATTTAATTCGGCTATATTCATTCTTAACTATTTTACATTGTATTTAATTTCACTGTATTCGATTCAACTGTATTCAAACAACAAAAAATATTGATATTCGGTTGTATTCAATTTACTATATTTGTTCGTAGCAGCTTTTTCATTGTATTCAATTTGACTGTATTCGCGTATTAAAAATTCAAAAAATATATCTGCTACAAAAATATCTTTGGAATACATAAATATAGGCGAAAATAAAAAAAAATATATATATACATTGAAAAATACATAATACACTCAAATTTGAGTGTAATACAATGCATTATATCATTGCATGTGACTCAATAAAAAAGAAGAGAAGAAAGTTTATCAGAAATGACGTATTCAGAACAAGCAAAATATTGTACCAAAATCCGGCCAGAGTATTTTGTTGTATTTAATTCGTCTACAAAAAATAAAATACACTCAAATCTGAGAAATACATTCAGATTTTTGAAAAAATACACTCGGATCTGAGATATCTGGTTGGTTGGCCGTGGATACCAGCTAGAGATGACGGCGCCGGTGGAGATAATGGCGAGACCGATCTGAATTGAGGAATTTGAGGTACTAAATTGAGGAATTTTCATAACGGATAAGAGAATAGAGAGTACAAAGAAAGAAAAAGAAAGGAGGTCAGACGGCAGTGTTCCGGTGGATTAGGCCGACTGTGATTCTCCCGTGAGATTGTAACACCAGAGAAATAGTGAGCTTAAGGGAGATGGAAGAAGCGGCTAGGTTATAGTACGAAGAAAAAAAGGAGGAAGGGAGAAAAAAGTTACTTTAGGATTAAATAGGGTATTTGCTATAAAACACAATATGCAGCTATGTATTATAATTAACTATCAAACACAATATGTAGCTATGTATTATAATTAGTTTAAAGTATATTTATTCATAATAAATATAGTAGTAGTATATAATTTATTTATACCATGTAAAATTTTCAATAAAATACTACTATTAAAGATCATTCTTATTTTAACCAAAAGAAAAAAAAATCATTCTTATTCCTTAAGCATCTGGCCTATTTTGCGGTCTACACTTGGGATTAACAAATGAATTCAAAGCCTAATATAAAAAGAAATGAACTCACTTTTTTTAATCTTAATTTTTCTTTTTCCTTAGTAGAGAGAAATGCCTAATAAGAATCAAACATTTACATGTATAGGATAGAAGATAATATAGATAACCATTCCACTAGTGGTTTACCGAATTTTTTAAATGATATTTTAATCCAGATTGCTTTACTAGCTTCAGTTAATAAAATTTCTTATTTTACATAAAAGTAAAAGAAAAAAACAGGAAAAAATTGGGATTAACATTCAAGAAGAAAGATTGGGATCATCGGAGATGGGGTCCACATCGACCCGATTATCAATAGGATTAACATAATCATCACCTTGAATCTGATCAAGCACGAGGACTAATCCCATGGCGAAAGCACCATCAAAACCAGGCTTAACTGATAAAGAGAAAACGTCCTTCCCAAGCACTACATTGGCACAAGCATCCACTTTGCGTCTAATCTCAGCAACTGATACTTTATCAGCGTTCAAAAACGTGCAGTTCCTCTGCGCAAATGACCCTTCGATCTGATATTCTTCCATTGGATTGCTGTATACCTCCACCGTAACGCTCGATCTTCCGATTATTGAGGATCTACGCACGCTGAATATTGGCTTTTGTCCCTCCTCTCTTTCCCCTAAGAATCCTTCCCATCTGTTATGCAAACTCGGCCTCTGTTCCAAAAAAATTATAACTGACTCAACTCGTTTATTCAACTCAGATTCTTCTCCATTAATTTTACTCATAATTGAGCATATCATAGAAGGAAAGTGAAAATTTGATTTCGAATTTTGAGATTTAGGATTTGACAAATTGAGAAAGGGGTAGATTTGAGTACCTTACGTCGAACAGTGAGAAGGCATCTACCAGTGGCGTCCATTAGAACGAGTTCACCCAGGTCACGAGAGTCCGGTCCATACGTATCGACTCGGAAAACAAGCTCGCCTTTGCAATCGTAGGCAGTGAAGCCATCACCAGTGAAGAAAAGGGAAGTCTTGAGAACTGTGAGATTCGTCTCTTCACTATAAAGGTATGCATCTTCAACAACAGCTTTACCATTCATTGCAAAAAGCTTTACTATTCTTAGCAATCAAAGTTTATAACCTTATGAAAAGAAATGAGATATTTATGAACTGAAGATGCCAAAGCAAGGTCTGAGAAGAGGTACAAAATTCGCAAAAGCATGTGGTGTGTATTTATTAGTAAGTGGTCCTATATACGATCTACAGTATTATTTATTAAAGTATTCTACTTAGCAAGAAGAGTTACTATTTAATAGTGAAGGAAAGTGAAAGAATCTGACTAGGATGCCTCAAACTTCCAGTTTATAGTACGTGTAACAATATTTAAATTCGTGTATGCATGGAACCAACTATTGTGGAGATCACAAATCAATAATAATGGTAGAAAATTCAATGCTAATTATATTATCAGAAGATATTTGCAAGCACTCGTCAAATACATCAGAGGATAATTACAATTATCCTAATAAGAGGACGGAGGATTCCTATCTAATTAATTAATATGCAAATAGTCCCGTCTAATTTAATTACATATTCGAGACGACAGGAAGGAAATACTATGGGGCCGGATAACTTTTTTTAATACCAACTTCCTATAGCTCCCACTAGTAGGGAGATCTTAATACATAAAGTTTGAAGAAGAAAAAAACTCAAACGAAACTTCAACCTTAAGACCAAGAATATATATATACACACACATGATTTGATTCTTACTTTTTGCATTTGATTTTAAGAAATGACATGATCACTTTGAAAAAACTTATTCGACTAATGTGCAAAAAAAATATACCAATCAGACATCTCTATATAATAATATTCACAATAAAAGCTAAGTTTTTTCGAAACCGATTTTTATATTATGTTATATTATATATACTTTATAACAACACTTCACTATAACAGTCAAACAAAATCGGAACAAAGGAAACTGTTATAGAAACGTTTCACCACCGTAAATTGTAAATTAAAGGAATGGAGGAGAGTGATAACAAACAAGCTTGTTTAGACGAGGAACCTAATTCAAAAACAATATTGGTGCAGCTTGGTGTATGGGCATAGCAAGTCGTTGTCAAAGTCAGACGAGGAACCTAATTCAAAAATATTATGGAAAGTAATATACCTACTTAAGGAAATAATGCCTCTGTTTGCTGAAGAATGTCCATGCACAGATGCCCTCAATCTATTTACTCGGCGTCTATCTAAACCTACTATATAAGGAAAAGACTTTACCACCATGTAACTATATCGAAGATTAAAAAAAGGTACTATAAAAAAGATATAGTGGATAATGTAGTTTACTAAACCCATTTTAAGAAATAGACATCTGTCATACGACCTATGCATGGTCAAATTCAAATGGAAATCTTGCACAACAGAAAAGTACGAGAAGTATTATTTTGTGTCTCGTATAACTGACACTAATTGTATGAGGTTCATTTTTGTCTCATAAAATTGTGGACCTCAATCTTATACTTCCGAGTCCACGTAATTTTGGATCCACAAAACTGTGAGACAAAAAGTTATCTCATACAACTAGTATAAGTTGTATAAGACACAAAATAAAATTTCTTTCGCTCAATGTTTGGATTATCACTTCACTTTCTAAAATTGGTGCTTTTAAGAACTCCATTCTTGATTTATTTAATTGGTAGCCAAGAAAGAGGCCCATTGCAGCATTGCAGGTGTCACATTTATAGGAATTGTACAAATCATTGCGTTTTTTAAACTGAAAGAGAGTTGGCCAATTGTGTCTTGTTTTTTTTTTTATTTATTTATTTATTGGCCTCTACTTTCCCTTAAGGTTAAGGGACTGGGTTCCATGCTTTTTAAACGTTTTTGCAGCATTTTTTTATTTGAAAAGTAAATTACGTTAATCTCAATTGAGTTAATATTACAGTGGTAATTATGAGCTATATGCGTTGGTGAAGTAAGAAGTAATTACACATGTTTCTTGGTTGAATTTGGCAAATGCGTGCCAACTGATAGAGCATCGATTTGTCTAAAAAATTAGTCTCAATTAACTACGGTGGCTTTTGTTAAGAATTTGCAACAATTGAGTTTACAAATTCAGTCTTTGATATTCTAGAAGACAAAGTTGTTTGTTTGAGCTGTTTTTGCAAAAAAACCAATTACTGGTTTTTTTTTTTTTTAAAGTTTCAAACTGATGAATAATTCAAGAACTCAAAAATCAAATACCACTCTTATATCCTAGAGTTGATAAAAAATCACCAATTATAACATTAATAGTGTTGCTAACTTGACTTGGAATACACGCTCTGTATGGTGGTTGCTATAAATCTCAATGTTCAAATTTCAACTGGAACAATTTCTAGATGACAGACTTTTTCTTTGCAGTTATGGTACCTTTTTTTCAAGATCAACCGACTTATAAGTTAAAAAAATTTAAGACAAGAATATGTGGTTGTAGTTGAGAAGGCAAGTTCAGATGTGTGGAAAGCTAATATGCGCGTTGCCAATTGACCCTCGATGTCGGAATTTTTTGTGTGTTTCTCATTTTGCTTTGAAAATGGTAAAGTTTTGTAATTGTGGTTGGAGACGTTGACATTTTAACAAGTACAGACGTCGATTATATACCTGTTAATCCATACATTATGTATATCATTATTGTTAATTAATACTGCTTTTAAGTACCTACTTTTGAACTGTCTTGATTTCTCAAATTTTTATTAAGCTTCAATATCCATTAATATATTGGAAAATTCATATAGTTCCTTTAATAATAGAGAGCCGCTTTTACTAATTTTTTTAAGACATAATGAAAGCTCATACGCAGAATGTGCGCGGAATTAAAAAAAAATTGGCACATGCTTTTTTGCCACTTTAAATTGACAGATATGGGATGAGATATTTGTAATGTTTTCGTGGTTAGTAATTTGCCACATTTAAAGTTAAGGAAAAGTTTTTATAAGCTTTACAAGAAAAATTAAAGTAGGGATTGTAAGATAATTAATTTATATCCATAGCAGAGATTAAGACACAATCATACTGATATAAAATCATAATCTCGAGTTAGAATCTAAGGAAGTGTACTGTTAAACTCCATAGATCCATCATACAACAAATGGTGATTAAGCCTGAGACCAACTTCTACGATCCACTAGCTACACGCTCTCACAGTTCGGAGAACTTGAGTGATGGGACGTCTACCGTTACCACGTATTCAAGAGGCAGAATACGCTAGGGTTTTCTAATAGCTAGGGAAAGGGGGGTTGGCCTCTATTTATAAAGAGTGCATACCCATCACAGACCAATAGTTTTTGGGCCTCACTTATCCACACACAAAATATTTAATATTAGGCCTTTTATTTATCCACTACTTGGGTCATGTCACTATCCTTTCAGGCTATAACCAATTAACGTAAGTCCAAATTCCAACATTCTCCCACTTGGACGCCAACGTTCATTAAGGACAAGAAAACAATTTTAAATATTTAAGTTTTTAAGAAAATCATTTTGAAAAAGGATTTTAGACTCTACGGTGGCCACACTAATCACATAGTCAAGGATAGAATAACCCATATAACAATCGATTTAGTCTCAATGGAAAAGACTAACAATGAATCGTAGCAGGCATCGCACCATTTTAAGGTATGAATACTATCTACGACCACATATGTTAGAATTTCCATCAACATGGATCAAACATGTGAGCTAAGTATTTTATCTCTCTAATCAAGGTAAATAGATTCACACCTCTTAAAAAGAAATAATCCTCCAAGTGATATTATAACCATATCACCTCAGGAGCCTCCAAGTGACACTAAATCATATCACCTCAGGAGAATTCCCTTGTGCCTTACCCGGGATAATCAAGACAACAAGCAGCAAGACTCAATGATATCATGAGTTTATGCAATGCCCAATTGGAAATAAAAATAAATAAATAAATTATCATGTTAGTCATAAGCATAACATATATCAAATAACACAAGCTTGCATAAAAATAAAATTTATTGAAAGCAATATCTCAGTCAGCAATTACAAAGTAACTCCCACTGACTAAAGCACATCAAAAGACTCTAAAATACCCATATTTTAAGCATGTTCATTAAACACTACAGGCCTAAGACCTTTAGTCAAAGGATCAGCCAGCATAGATTCTGTGCTAATATGCTCAATCAATAGATCACCTTCTTTTACCATGTCTCTAACCTTAAGAAACTTAAGGTTAACATGCTTAGACCCTCTTGTTCTCTTGTTATTCTTGGAGAAAAACACAGTTGCACTATTGCCACAGAAAATAGTCACAGGCTTAGATATAAAATCCATAATTTGCAATTTAGTAAGAAAATTCTTCATCTAGATAGCATGTGAAGCAGTCTCAAAACAAGCAATAAACTCAGCTTCCATTGTAGATGTAGCAGTAATGCTTTGCTTCTCACTCTTTTAAGAAATGACACCTCCACCCAAAATAAAAATATACCCAAAAGTTGATTTCATAGTGTCTTGACAACCTGCAAAATCAGAATCTGAATATACTAGAAGATCCATGTCATTAACCTTTTTGTACACAAGCATGAAGTCTTTGGTGCGTTGTAGATATCTCATCATTTTCTTTGCAGCCACCCAATGTGCCCACCCAGGATTAGAAGAAAATCTTCTCAACGTGTTAACAGCAAATGCAATATCATGCCTTGTACAAACCTATATGCTCAAACAACCAACAACACTTGCATATGGTACATCTTTCATTGTTCTCATTTCAACTTTATTTTTCGGACACTGATCTTTACTAAGTTTATCCCCTTTTATAACAGGTGCAACACCAGGTCTACAGTCTTGCATATTGAAAGTTTTAAGAACACTCTCAATATAGGAACGCTGTGATAAACCCAATAAACCACGTGACCTATCTCTTTTAATTTCTATCCCAAGAACAAAAGAGGCTTCACCAAGATCTTTCATATCAAAAGACCTAGACAAAAACTGTTTGATCTCATTCAACAAGCCCAAATCATTTGTGGCAAGCAGAATGTCATCAACATAGAGAACCATGGTAATGAAATTACCATTAGCTATTTTAAGATAAACACATTTATCAAGCTTATTCTCTACAAATCTAAATTTTGTAATAATTTCATCAAATTTCAAGTACCACTGCCTGGAGGCTTGTTTAAGCCCATATATGGATTTGTTAAGCTTGCATATTAGATGTTCTTTACCAGCTTCTTTCCCTTCAGGTTGAACCATATAAACTTCTTCAAGTAGAATCCCATTCAGGAAAGCAGTTTTAACATTCATCTAGTGCAATTCTAAATCAAAATGAGCCACAAGAGCCATCACAATTCTAAATGCACCCTTGGATCAAACAGGAGAAAATATTTCTTTATAATCAATACCTTCTTTCTTAGTGTAACCCTTCAACCAACCATACTTTATAACGGTTTATGTTTCCCTTAGAGTCTCTTTTAATTTTAAATACCCATTTGCAACCAATCGATCTAAAACCTTCAGGCAATTCAACTAACTCCCACACTCTATTGTGTTCCATGAAGCGCATTTCATCTTTCATTGCCTCACGCCATTTATCAACAAATGGAGAGGAAATAACTTGAGTATATGATAAAAGATCAGTCAGCTCTCCAGTATTACTAAGATTTTCAATCACATACACGATAAAATCAACAGAGATGGCAGACCTTTTTTCTCTTTGTGACCTGTGAAATGGTTAATTGTGTACACTGTGTTCAGGAACTATGGGATCTACATCGTTGTTCTCTTGATTCTCCCCATCATGAATAGGTTGGTTTACCACCTTTTCATGTATAACAGGTACAAGGACAATGATTTCCTTCTCTTTCAATATAATTTTCTTACCACATGAACAATCACAATCACAAACATCATGCTCAAGAAATTTTGCACTAATAGACTCAACAATTCTAGTGTCACGCCCAGGACAGAAAAACCTAAAACCTTTAGAGTGATCAAGATAGCCTATAAAGAAACAACTAGTAATTTTAGGATCAGTTTTCTTTTCTGTGGGTGAATAAGTACGAACTTCACCTAGACATCCCCAAATGTGAAAATGATTCATCCTAGGTTTCCTGGTTGTCCATAGTTCAAAAGGAGTTTTCAAGACAGATTTTGTAGGAACCCTATTCAGGATATCGTTAGCTGTTTTTAAGACTTCACCCCAAAGATACTTAGGTAACATAGTCCTTGACATCATACCTCTCACCATTTCTATGAGAGTACGATTTTGTCTTTCAGCCACACCATTCTGCTCAGGAGTACCTGGCATGGTATATTGTGCTACTATCCCACATTCTTGTAAAAATAAAGCAAAAGGCCCCATACGTTGACCAGACTCATCATATTTTCCATAGTACTCACCACCACGGTCAGACCTCACTATCTTAATAGACTTCCCAAGCTTTTTTTCAACTTCAGTCTTGTAAATTTTAAACTTATCAAGTGCTTCAAATTTTTCTTTTAAAAGATATATGTAACAGTATCTTGAAAATTCATAAATAAAAGTAATAAAATACCTATGATTAGTGAAAGTAAGTACATAAGGTCCACTAATATCAGTATAAATAATTTCTAAGAGTTCAGAGCTCCTAGTGGAACCCGTTCTCTTAATCTTAGTCATTTTACCCTTAACATAGTCCACACAAGGTTCAAAATCTTTTGGATCAAGAACATGTAAATTATTTTCCTTTACTAATCGTTCAATTCTTACTTTAGAAATATAACCAAGATGCCTATGTCATAATAGGTAAGTCGTTTTACTCATAATATACCTTTTATGGGCAATATTTTCTACATGCATTGCAGAAAAAGTTTGATTCAATATATTCAAGCGATATAGACCATCACTTAAAAAGACATCGGCAAGAACATGTGAATCATATGCAATTTTAATAATACCATTATTTTGTTGAAATGAATAACCAGCTTTGTCCAAAAAGGAAATCGAAACTAATTTTCGACTCATAGACAGTACAAAAATAATATTTTCTAAACGAATACTAGAATTATTTTTAAAAGGTAAAATAGATGTCCCTATAAACTCTACTTTTGCTTTGAGTCCATTGCCCACAACAACACTGGCTTCATCCTCTTTTGGCTTCCGTCTGCTTACTAGATCCTGCAAGTCATTGGTTACATGAACAGTTGCACCACCATCCAACCACCAAGAATTTAAAGGAACATGAACAAGACTAGTTTTAAAGTAGACAAAAGTCAAAAGATTACCTGATTTCTTTTTGAGAGGACAACCAGATTTCTTATGACCTACTTGTTTGCAATCCCAACACTTGATTTCTTTCTTAATTACAGCCTGAGGACCAAGAGGATTATGTGACTGACCTTGGTTAACACTAGGCTTATGAGTATGACCGATATTATCACCTGGATGATGAGACTGACCATGTTTCCTTTTATAAAATTTGGGTCCACCTTTTCTTTTATAAGAGGGATAATCAACTGCTCTAGACGAATTAACAAAGTTAACTACACCCTCAACTTTCTCCTTTTGGATCCTCTCTTCCTCTACCACACAAACAGTAATAAGCTCATCAACACTCCATTTATCTTTTTGTACATTATAGGTTATCTTAAGTTGGTTAAACTGCTCAGGAAGGGACCTTAGAGATTGGTGAACAAGAAAATCATCAGTAATGGTTACACCTAAATTGTTTAGTTTGGTAGTAATGTTAACCAATTCCATAATATTATCCCGGATTCTACCTACAAGGTCATACTTTATGGTAGACAGGGAATAAATCAGGCTACCTATCTCAGCTTTATCAGATTCTAGGAATTTCTGTCCAATGACACTCAAAAAATCTTTTGCATTCTTATTATCCTTAATTGCACCTTTTATGTGATCAGAAATAGATCTCTTCATGATCTTAAGACTCAATTTGTTAGCCTTCTTCCATTTCTCATGCTTAGCCTTTTCATCAGCAGTGCTAGTAGTTGTGGGCTCAGCAGGTTTCTATTCAATCAATGCAAAGTCCAGGTCCATCAGGCCTAACACTACTAGTTAGAGTTTCAATGGAATTCAACTGAGTAGTCATGTTGTTAACAGCTGTATAAGCAAACAACACAAAATTAGATAAAATTATGGGCAGGAATATAAATTAAAAGAGTCAAAGACATCCATTACACCTCTACTTTGGGTAGAAGATGTAATTGTCTCCCTTTTTTTTTAAAAAAAATAAGGAGTCCAAGGCATTCATTGCATCTCACCTTTAGGCAAGAGATACAAAACCTCACCTTTATTATCCAAGAGTACAAGGCATACATTGTGTCCTTCCTTTAGGTAAGAGACACAAAACCTCCTCTTACAACAACTTATCCTTAGCATTAATTTGGCATCACTAGTATCAAAAGGTAAACCTCCAACACTAATGTATACTTGTAAAGGACAATTTAGACATGGTTGATTGAGAATATTTCAATAATTCAAATAAGCAGACCACTTTGGTGGAAACTATCTATTAGTCATAACTCTCAATCGATGTATTAAATGATCTCACATGTATATAATTTTAAGAACTTTTCAGTGACTCTAAATAAATAGACAACTTTGGTGACACTATTTATTAATCACAGTTTCATAGTTATACATGTTAATACATGCGATGAAACACCCATATAATTTAAACCTTCCAGTTTACTTCTTATATTAATTTTGAATCTGACTAAAGTAATAACAATATCGCTAGAAGCTCAATGCTGTAATTACGTTAAGCATTAAACCAACTAGACAAATTTGACACCAAACAAACAACGTCCATCAGCTCTTTGAACATAAAGGTTCACTGTTTCCTAGCAAAACTAGTTTCACAATAATGCCACACCACTTAATTTCCAAGTTGTGTGTGTGGATTATATTTATTTATTAAAATAAACTAACTAAGAAGGCATGATCAGTAAAAAGAAAAGAAGCATAAACAGATTCAAACAAATATATCTAACACGAGCCAATCGCTAGCGGAAAAATCAAACGACCCGCCGCCGCCGTAATGCACAAACCAAAAACAGCGATTTAAGCCTTCCTTTTTTTTCTTTTCTTATAAGACAGATTTTCAACACAATGCATTAACTCCTGCTTTGCACAGTTATTATTTCTGCCGTTGTTGAAAAGATCAGAATGTACAAGATCCTTTTTTTTAATAGTCAAGGTAGAGCAGCTGTCTAATTCACGCAAGATGTTGTCTGAAAACGGATAACAGACTATGTACTAGGAAATTCAAGATTAATTCATTAATCTTAATCCTTGGTGGCTCTGATACCAACTGTAAGATAATTAATTTATATCCATAGCAGAGATTAAGACACAATCATACTGATATGAAATCATAATCTTGAGTTAGAGTCTAAACAAGCGTACCGCTAAACTCCATAGATTCAGCAGCGACAATAAACGGTGATTAAGCCTGAGACCAACTTCCACGATCCACTAGCTACGCGCTCTCACATTCCGGAGAACTTGACTGATGGGACGTCTACTGTTACCACATATTCAAGAGGCAGAATACGCTATGGTTTTCTAATAGCTAGGGAAAGTGGGGTTGGCCTCTATTTATAAAGAGTGCCTACCCATCACAGGCCAATAGTTATTGGGCCTCACTTATCCAGACACAAAATATTTAATATTAGACTTTTTATTTATCTACCATTTGGACCACGTCACTATCCTTTCAGGCTATAACCAATTAACGCAAGTCCAAATTCTAACGGGGATTGCTAGAACATCAATTCAGCATATGGCCAAAAATGCTTTTCTTCTTCAGCTACCACATTATGCAATCATGGTCTTTCCTTTGGGTTATTTTTCTAACCAAGATTTTTCTAACCATGAAAGCGCCTAGGCTCTGATGCCTAACCGATGGTAAGCAACCTCCACTTCTAACCAAGAGGTTGTGAGTTCGAATCTCCCCAAGAGCAAGGTGGGAAGTTCTTGGAGGGAAGGATGCCGAGGGTCTATTTGGAAACAGCCTCTCTACCCCAGGGTAGGGGTAAGGTCTGCGTACACACTACCCTCCCCAGACCCCACTAAATAAAATTATACTGGATTGTTATTATTGTTGTTGTTGTTGTTGTATTCACATGGAGAAACATGAACTTACTGTTAGTAAAACTTTAGAAATGACGAAACCAGAAAATAAAAAGAACAGAAATGGACATAATTATGTTCCGAGCCTACAAGTTTCTTGTGTGTCCTTAAAGAATCTTATTCCCTCACTGTTGCCCAAGGTTGACGGATAAATTCTTCCCAGGATAGAACGGAAGTTCCAACTTAGCGGTAGCGGCACTTCAAACCACTATGTTATCGGCGAACTCAAAATAGTGGAGCA
>MU749835.1:18008-32598 GCA_026770625.1 Nicotiana glauca | reverse complement strand
TCATATCCTCACATATGGCCCTCGGCCTCAATCAGTCCAAAAATAATTCAAAAGCCCCTCGGGCATCAGTAAAACAATATTACTCAGCTCAACCAATTGTTCAAATATCAGTTAAAAACTCCAAGTCTGAGTAAAATAAAGCTGAGTTCATGAAACAGTATAAATCACATGGACTGAGTTCAAATAATATTTCAAATAGTAAGGAAAACAGTGATGATAGTTCATAAGGAGTTCAAACAGTCGGCAATAAGCCCCAAACATGGCAATAAGACCTAATCATAGTGAAAAACAACAAGTCAAAGCTAATACGCGGTAAAATATCAACCGGACTGGACCAAGTCACAGTCCCCCAATAGTAAATGACCCCGCGCTCGTCATCGAATGCGTGTCTTATCTCAACATAGCACCAAGTTGTGCCAATCCGGGGTCTCAAACCCTCAGAACATCATTTAAAGCCATTACTCACCTCTAGCCGGTCAAAAATCCTAGCTCGTTGTGCCTTGCCTCGCAAATCGACCTCCTCACACGTCGAATCTTCTCAAAACCACAACGAATACATTACAATAGGCTAAGGGGACATAACCCAATCGAAAAGACTCGAAAAACATCAAAATTCACGAAATTTGCAAAACTCAAGCCTCGGGCCCACGTCTCGAAAAATTATAAAATTAACATCACCGGCTTCCTTATCTCGCCACGAGTCTAGCCATGTAAAAATCATTCAATTCCCATATCATTTCGACCCTCAAATCCTTTATTCTATCCAAAAGGGGTTTTTTTTACCCTTTTTCCAACAAAATTCTCTGATTAAACGCTAAAAATTGTAATAGATTCAAGTTATACAACTAAAATTTAGTTAAGAACACTTACCCCGTTGTTTCTCTATAAAAATCGGACCAAAAATCGCCTTTACCGAGCTCCAAATCGTCAAAAATAGAAAATGGGTTCCAGAACTTAACCTTTCTGTCCAGGCCTATTGCCGCTTTTGTAGTCCAGGTACTGCTTCTGCGGTCCCGCTTTTGCGAAAAATAACCCGCTTCTGTAGTCTCTTAATTTTGCCCGACCAACCGCTTATGCGGTCCACCTATCGCAGAAGCGATTTCGCCTCTGCGGAATAAAATTCGCTTCTGCGGTTCCTGGCCAAACATCCACTTTCCGCTTCTGCGGCTGCCAAGCCGCATTTGCGGCTCCGCTTCTACGACTCCTCATACGCTTCTGTGGAACCGATTCTGCGGTCCATTTCGACAGAAGCAAAAATATCAGATACCAAATCCTTCAGCAGTCCTTAAACTCCAAATTTCATCCCGTTAGCCATCCGAAATCACCCCGAGGCCCCCGGGACCTCAATTAAAAATATCAATACATCCTATAACGTTATTCAAACTTGTTCCAATTATCAAAACACATCAAACAATGCTAAAACCATTAAATCATATCGGATTCAAGCCTAAGTTTTCTTCAAACTTTCGAAACTCACATTCGATCAAAAACCCGACCAAACGAAGTCCGAATGACCTAAAATATTGCACACATATCCAAAATCACCTAACGGAGCTACTACAATTCTTGGAATTTCATTCTGACCCTCTGATCAAAATCTCACCTATCAACCGGAGTTCGCCAAAATTCAAACTTCGCCAATTCAAGCCTAATTCTTTGCCGGACCTCCAAATTCAATTCCGATTGCGCTCTTAAGTCACAAATCATCCTCCGAAGCTAACCGAATTATCGGAATTCACATCCGAGCCCTCTAACTATATAGTCAGCTACCGGTTGACTTTTTCAAAACAAGCTTCCTTTTAAGAGGCTAAGTGCATCATTTCCAACTAAAACCAATCCAATTCTACCCGATCACCTCAAATACCGATATTGAAATATAGAGAACATAATATGGGAAAAACGGAGCGGTAACTCACGTGATGACGGGTCAGGTCATCACACTGGAAGAAGATCAACCAATTCACAAGTATGGTTATTTAATATGGATTTTATCTCACTATTGACTACCTCTTTTCGAGGAAGCATAATTTATTCAAAGTTTGAAGCTCATTTTCCGACAAGAATGTCAGAAAATATGATCTAATGGAAGTAGTTGTCCTTTGATGTTTACTACGTCTTGGATTCACCTCTTTAAGTGTACTTTCCTTTGCTTTTTCCCAAGGTCGATTAGATATTTCATTAGATGTGTCACATTCCTTTTATACAGATAAATATTCTTAAACAATTTATCATTATCTGATTCGATTACTGTATTAATATGAATGTTGGGATTTTCTGATTTATGAATCTGAAAATGATATGCCTTACTATTTGTTGTATATCTTATGAAAACGAAATCAACGGTGTTCGATTCAATTTTTATCCTTTTAGTTTAAGAACTCACACTTTACCCAAATATCTCCCACACTTGGAAATATTTCAAGTTGGGTTTTATTCCTTTTTATTTTTCATATGAAATGGATTGTGTCTTGGTATGGGGAACGCGAATGAGTATTCGGTTAGCTGTAAGAATAGTTTCCCTCACAAGTTCTGGAGTGAATCAGAACTTACCAACAAAGCATTCATCATTTTATTTAATGAATGATTCTTTCTTTCCACAATCTCATTCGATTGGGGCGTGTATGTGGTCGTTGTTAGATGAATAACACCATATTTCAAACATATTTCTTCAAAAGAAGATTCATATTTACCGCCCCTATTACTTTGTAGAACCAACCAGATAAACTCTTGTTTGTGTCATGACCGAGCCAGAATTAATAAATAGTGAAGTTTTTAATCTTCAAACCAATCTGACGTATTCAGAATTAATAAACGGTAGAGTTTTTAATCTTCAAACCGAGTAATGTTTGATACAACTAGATCTAATCCACAGTGAATATTTTTAATATTCAAACCGAATAATAAATTGAATTAGAAAATTACTAAGATTTTAATCTCCAAAACAAGTATAAAACACTTAGACTTTAATTTCCGACAAATGAGTAGAAAGTTATGAAGATTTTTGTCTCCAAAACCAGGGGTATAAAATCACAATAATTTAATTCCCTTTCCAAATAGTTTTCCAACTAAGCCATTATAACACTTTAAACAGTTTGATTTCTTTCTCTAATCAAACACATATATGTTCTTTACATATATTATAGTCATGATCTTAAGAATATTAACAAGTATTAGGTATAAGCCTAACTCATATCTTACAACCATGAAATAATTTTTTCACATAATTTCAAGTATTCTACCAAAGTTATATACCAAAAGATATAACTAATATAACCTTAGTTATTTTTAATTAATTTGCATGCAAGACACAATATATATTTGAGATCACCACAATGAACTTGTACTCTAACATTTATAGAAAGTGAATTTCATAAATCACAAAGAGTAGAAAGTTAATTAAAAATTATTAGTCAAGTAAAAAAATCATTACCCCGATTTTTATTGCCATCAAACCGTTTCAATTTTCCAACAAAGATACAATGGAAGACAAATTCTTCATTGTCAAACGCCGCTTGCGGCTTCTGCAATTGTTGGGTCTAAAAGTAAGTTATCACAAATTCCTTTGAAGTATCTTATCCAGTGTTTGATTTCTTTTCCTTGATAATATGACTTATTCCAAGAATGACGTGGATTAACATCTTGTCAAATGGGACAAATGAATTAATTATTGAAGATATTGCACCGTCATTCTTTGTGATTCTGCCAATTATTATCCAACTCTTCTATTTTATGAAATGGCTTCAAGAGATCTATTATATCATTGGATAAGAGTGACCACTAGGCAGCAAATACAAAACCTTGTTAGAAAGCCATAAAACATTTGCTTAGAGCGACTGCTTGTTAAAAATATAAAATAGAAAATCCGAAGTATGTCTATTTTAGTAGCCACCAGAAACTCAAATTATTTAGTGGCGTCTGTATCCTGTAATGCAAAATGCATTCTTCAAACCAGACAAATAACCCATCACACATGCATGTGAGTCCAATTTTTGACGCTACAGTTAACTTGCATATTTCATTCCTATATCTCCAAAAAGTGCCACCAACCAATTGCAACCTTTCCGTAATAGGCTGATTTTTACTAGTTACGAGAATGTTTACATAAACCAGTGAGTCCGAGCCACCATTCGATTTCTTTCCAAGGAATATTTTGGAGAAGATTTCAGAATTTTCCTCGTAATTCATACATTATATAGTTGCAATATAAAGGCTTAGACAAAAGCAAATACCGATACAGACAACTTTGCACGTCCAGTAGAGTATCCGAGGACTCTAAACACAGCCTTTCTCTCTCTCAATCATCTAATATATCAATAAATTCCTTAAGATAGTTAGTATTACTGTGTTCAAAACTAGAAAATCAGATAAACAAATAAATGTTAGTTCAATAAACAAATCGTAAAATAATTTCGAGCCCATTGAATTCACAGTGTGTCCTTAAGAAATTTAATCCCCTCACTGCTGCCCAAAGTATACGGATTAATTCCTCCCAAGATAGAACAGAATAACTATTTTGTGATAGCGGCACTTTAAATCACAGAACTTCAGCGAACTCAACAAACGGAGCAAATCACACTTGACACTTATAAACAATTAAAAAGTACCGATAAGCTATTCTTTTGTTAAAATGACTAAAATACCCTAGAATTTTTTTCAAAAATTATAAATTAAAATTTATTTTTGTAAAGAAAGAATTAACAACGAATATGGAATGAAGAGAAAGTCAAGAAATTTATTTTGAGCAAAATATTTTATGAATTAGATAATATTATTACGAATAAACTAGTAAATTTGTTATTCAAACTAAAAGTACTTATAAGCTGAAAAATCATAAGTTTGGGGTGACCAGCTTATGACTTATGGCTGATTTTAGCTTATATAAGCACTTTGGGTATTTACCGAATGCGTAGTTAAGCCAAAAGTTACTTATAAGCCAATTTGACCAGCTTATAAGCTTAGCCAAACACCCTCTATATTCAAAGTTATCCAAAAATTAGATATTAATTAAACTTTTTTTTAAGTGATTACAAATCCAACAGTTATCGCAAAACTAGGCGCCACATAAATGTTTTCGAAAAACAAGATGTAATTTGAGCAAACTTCATTTGTAGCAACTAGGGCCAAACTTATATCACCTGATAGCCAAAAATAACCGCTTACAAGTAATAGCCTCAAAACAATAACAAAGGCTAGCAACTAAAAAAGCTGAAACTATACGCTCAACGCAAACGAAAAGGAAAGCAGTCGTAATCGATTTTGTATCCTAAATTCATGCGTTCAGTATGGGATCTTCAACTTCCAAATACTATAAAAGTCGCCCAATTATTCACATTGTGAAAAAAATTCTAGGCTTTCTGAAGATTAAACCCAAAGAAGAGCTCCCAAAAATTCACGCTGAAATTCAATGTTTTTGCATAATTGTTGCCTACAATTAGCTTAATAGAGTTGAGATTTCGTTCTTAAATTGTAAAATTGATACAAAATCGACAAAATCAACTAATGTCTATGGAGATTGTAAATGTTAGAAGTACCGTTCCAACTTTGATTCCGATTTTACTTCAACACAGTGGTGAATGGGTAAGTGAGAGTAAATTTATTAATTTCCTTGTTAATAGCGTGTTGCTCAATTCGGACTGTAGCTATGATTATTTTGTTATGAGATATACAAGCAATTGGGTAGAGATACAATTACAAGTGAAATGGAGATAAAATATACAGTGAATGATGTCTATATAGCAATTCCAATATATAATGATATGAGCGTGCGCTTGTATATGGAGATGAAAAATAAAAACCTGAATATCACTGAATATCCATTATGCATGACATTGAAAACTGTGTATTCAAGTGCTGAATGCTCATATTCAAGTTCATACTTAGATGGCAACTTACTCGCAATAACTACGGCTGAAAATTTACTCGCAACAACTTCAGTTGGTTTACAATGTCAGAACGTAGAAGAAGTACACGGAACTAATATTATTGAGATGATGGATAATCATGTAAAGGAAGACAAAATTGAGATATTAAAGGGAAATTGTATAATAGACAATCCACAACATGAAGAAATTGCAGAAGGTCAGTTGTATTGGGACAAAGATACACTTATTAGTGTAATGAAACACTATGCAATACGAGAAAAATATCAATTTATAGTGGATAGATCATCTACAACAAGGTATAATTTCTACTTATGAGATTGCACTTCTCTATAATTTTATGCATACAGATCTGTATAAAAAATATATAATTATTGTATAGTGTAATCTTATGTATACAAATCTGTATAAGAAATATATAATTATTGTATAGTGTAGTTTTATTCATACAGATCTGTATAAAAAATATATAATTATTGTATAGTATAATTTTATGCATATAGACCTGTATAAAAAAAATATAATTATTGTATAGTGTAATTGTATGCATACAGATCTGTATAAAATATGTATAATTATTGTATAGTGTAAATTTATATATATAGATTTGTATAAAAAATATATAATTATTATATAGTATAATTTTATGCATTCAGATCTGTATAAAAAATATATAATTATTGTATAGTGAGATTGCATATGTATACTGGTTGTTTATTTAAGACACAAGTGTAAAAATATGAAGAAATGCATTATCATAATACTATATTTTAAATAGGTGTTGTCTTACATGCATGGATGAAAGTTGTAAATGGAGTCTTAGATCTTCAAGTCTACACAAATTAAATGTCTTCAAGGTTAGACGGTTCAATGATGTTCACACTTGCCTAGAGATGACTAGACTGTTTTTACAACGTCATGCTACTTCGTCTGCTATTGCGAAAATGATTTGCAACAAATATGCCAATTCAAAAATAATATACACTCTGGCAGACATCATGAGCGACATGAAACAACAGTATGGGATTAATATGAGTTACTTAAAAGATTATAGAACAAAAGAAAAGGCGCTTGAACTACTAAGAGGGATACCACACGAATCTTATAGAAAACTGCCGGGTCACTTGTATATGATAAATATGACAAATCCTGGTTCTTTCACAATGTTACATAAATCAGAGGACGAAAGCTTCATGTATGTTTTTGTCGCACTAAATGCATCAATCATAGGATGGAAATACTGTTACCCTATTATAGTGGTTGATGGGACATTCCTCAAATTATCACACCGAGGAATAATGTTAACAGCTAGCGCACAAGATGCGGCAGATGAATATGTTGTAGACTCGTATAATAATTATATATGGTATAGATAGTTTTTATCTGTATATAAAAAAAATATGTGGATGCTTTCTTATTTGCTTAACCAGGTAAAATTTTTTCACTAGAATACGCTATTGTAGATTCTGAAAATAATGCTTCCTGGGAATGGTTTTTTGAAATATTTAGACAGGCTTTTGGGGAAAGGGAAAGGATGTGCATCGTATCGAATTGTCATGCAAGCATATTGAGGGGTTCTTCGATTTTGTATCCAGAGGTATCTCACAGTGTATGCATCTTTCATCTTTGGAATAACATAAAGAAGCAGTTCAAGAAGAACCATGACCGGCTGAGGGAAGTATTTTTTGCGATGGCCAGAGCATACAAAATTGAAGATTTTAATCGCCTCATGCAAGATATGGATAGCATTGATAAGAGGGTAAGGGGTTACCTATTCCAAGTTGGTTATGAAAAGTGGTCTATAGTGCATTCCATTGTTAATAGATCCATGGTGATGACTTCAAATATTGCCGAGTCACTCAATGCAAGGAACAGAGAGGCAAGAGAGCTACCAATCATGAGTTTGCTAGATTACATGATTAATTTGATTATGGAATGGAATAATACAAATAGAATGACTGCAATGAGTACATTTATTGGTGTAGGAAAAAAATATCATGAAGTATTGAAGGAAAATAGCTATTTGTCGCAGAAGATGACGGTAAATATTCTTTTATCATGTCTTACTTCATACGCCGGAGTAACATACTTTGACAAAAATGCATTAATACTTGTCATATCCCTATTTTAGTTTTACTAATGATATTCTATTTAAATTTAGGTAAGGCCTTCAACCGATTATGTATATGTAGTAATGGATGCTGAACAAAGGCGGAACATAGTTTGCATGCAAAAAAAAAGAATGCTCGTGCAAAAGATTTCAAGTGGATGAGATTCCTTGTCCACATGCTATGGCAGTATTGGACCGTGCACACATGGAAGCACCCAAATATTGTTCTGCCTATTACACCAAGGAATACTTCAAGAAGACATATGCAGTGCCAGTTAATCCACTTCCAGATGAAACTTCATGGGACCTTCCAATAGAGGTGTTAGATAATGTGATCCTACCACAGATAGTGAAGGGCAAACCAGTAAGACCGATGAAGTCACGATGCAAGGGACTTATGAATATCTGTATGCTGAAATTGTTACATGTGGACTGTGTGAAAAACAAGAACATAACAGAAGAACATGCAGGAATCCTCAAGACAACTAGTAGATGCTGCTACAGTGATTTAGTATTTTCTAACAGCTTTTCTTCTGAATATTACAATTGAAAAAATAAGAGAAAACTATCCTGTATAGCCCTTCAAAATTTTAATAGCCCAAGTTTTTTCCCTTGGACCCGAAATGTCTCTTCGGCCCGAACTTATTACATCTACTAGCCCATAATCCATAAAATACCCATGCCTTTTAACTCGCTCCGTTAACCCGACTCTCTCAAAGCACCTTTCTTCTCAAACACACCTTCTGCATTTTTACTCTTGGTTTTAATGTAAGTCAAAATTTCAGCTGGGTTTTTCGATTTTTGTTCATAGTCGATTCTAGGTTTTTTGATTTTTGTTCATATTCGTCTCTATAATGGGGAAAAATAAGTCTTTGATGAAGAAGAAAAAAGGAAGATGAAGGAATCTCCAAATTCTTTGAAGTTAGTCGGTCAATTAGTGAAATATGACCCTAATATCATTAGGAATGATGATGACGATTTTCAAAATTTACTAGAATTTGGGTGCGATTTGGGGTATGCAACCCATAAATCTGTTAAACCAATGTAAAATACCCCTAGTGAAGGTAAGCAAAATAACCCTGTCGATAGAAGGACTCGTTCTCATAGCGGGACTCCCAGCGATAGAGTAACGAGATCACACACTGCTCAGCATGTAGTTTTTGAAAAAGGCACAAGTTCAAAAAAAAGATTAAAATAGTGGAAAATGATATTTTGAAGGATAAGGTAAAGCTTCCAAAAGGAAGGCTAAAAGTAATGGGGATGATGTTCCATTAAAAAAGAGAAAAATTCATACTGATAAAAAATGTTCTAGTTCATCTGATTTAAAGGTATTTTCTAATGATATAACTTTGACTGTGTGCGTTTAGTTTATTTTAATATGTAGAAATTTGAGATAACCAATATAGCAGTTATGTTCCAGATTTATATATAAAATGTATCATTCTTTTTCATATTGTATATAATATGTATCAAGTTAATAAGTAATGTGCAACTTTTATATATAAAGTGTATCATCTATCCACATATTTTACAAGTAATGTATAAAGTGTGTAATTGTGATTGTTATGAAGCTTATATATATTTATATTTTTGTGTTGTTTGCAGCTCTGGAATTACTATATTCCTTTGGGTGATCATTATATTACCCGTATTAGTGTGCATACAAACTGCAGTATAGTGAAACATTTGAAAGATAATTTGGATGATCAGCAGATTGAGATGTTTAGAAGAACATGTTTTGGTTATTTTGTGGACTTGCCCGAATTTTTTATACAGAACCAACTCATCCATTCACTATTGCTTACGGAAGTAGTGTCACCTAAAGATAATGAATTATGGATTAAAGTGAATAGCACCAAGTTGCGCTTTGGACTTGCAGAGTTTTGTATTATAACAGGTTTAAAGTGTAATTGTGTCACGACCCCAGTTCACCCCTCCATGAACATGTAGTGATGGCACCTAGTCCCTATGACTAGGTAAGCCTAACAATGCGAAAGATAAACCAAAAAATTTTGGAAGAAAATAAATAAAACTGAACTGGTAAAATAAACAGGGTTTAAGGTGCCGCTCGACACATACCACAACAATCCTCAAGCTAACAAAACTTCCCAAAACCCGAAAACTCACAAATCACAAGCTAAGGGGATACATGAGAGGCTCTGACTCAAGAATATCAATACAAAAGGGAAAATACTGGAAGTACTATACTTATTACAGAAAAAGCTGGAAAGGGACTCCTCGGTCTGCGGACGTAGCAGATATACCTTGAAGTCTCTACCAATACGCCTCCTTCCAAGACTGACAGAACTGAGCGGGAGTACCTGTAACTGCACAACAAAAATGTGCAGAAGAGTAGTATGAGCACACCACGGCGGTGCCCAATAAGTACCAAGACTAACCTCGATGGAGTAGTGACAAGGAACAGTCAAGGCACCTACCGGTCAATAAACAGTATAATCATAGGAACAATGGTAATGAAATATGAATATGTAAAGAATGCGTGAACGACTAAAAATGCTACAATTCACAATAAGGGGTAAATACAACAATTAACAACAAGAATATAATAAATGATGATACAAAACGACGGCAAAATCACAACCCAAATCCTAAGGTCACAACACAGCAAGGAAAAGAAACAAGTAAAGAATTCCTATCATACAAATGATGTTCACAGAGGGTCTTATTCCATTCTTTCCACAATCTCACCAAGTCTCCGACTAACCACAATTCGCGAAGGCCTAGCTTCTGAAATCTAACAATTGGCATCCTGTGCCCCATCAATCTCATGGTCATACCGACAACTAACTGGCTAACTAGGGCCACTCTCCCTCTTATAATGGATAAGCGAGGCGTACCACCACCCTTAGAAAAGTCAGGAGGAATTCACCTCTAATAGGAGTACTCAGCTACGTGTATGCTTGTGCAATTGTTTCTAACAAAATTCTACCAACCAACAAAACATGAAAAATGAGGACGGACCGCACATACGATGTTCCCTCACAACTCCCAAGGGGTAACGTTCATACAAATAAACAATCCACAATCACAATAGAAACAAATAGAAATGCCTCAACAGGCCGTCACAACTCTATACAATCAATCCCTGACATAGCCCACCTTATTTCGCCACGTGTGCAATAACTAATATAATAGGCACCGCCTTATTTCGCCACACGTGCATAACAATATCCCACCTTATTCCGCCATATGCGCAACCCACATATAAGCATATATCATATCCCGCCTTATTACGCCGCATGTGCAAAAATATCAATAACAACAATAGCACGGAAAAGAGCTCGTGCAACCTTTCAACAACAACCACACGGCAGAAACCTCGTGCATCACAATATCAACAACCGCACGACAGAAACCTCGTGCATCACAATATCAACAGCCGCACGGCAAAAACCTCGTGCATCATAATATCAACAATCGCACAGCAGTAACCTCATGCATCACAATATCAACAATTTAATAGGGTAGAATTCTGACAAGAATGATAAATGCAGCAGTGTAATAAAGCAAATTAACAAAACAATAATAACTATCAGGATAAAACAGAAACATAAGGTAAACACCACTCAATCTCAAATATCAATGAGGGTCTCCCAGGATACCGTCCTGTAGCCCCCTCCGCAACTGTCCAATGGATCTCCCGGGATACCGTCCCGTAGTCCCAAAATAAAGTACGGGGGGATCTCCCGGGATACCTTCCCGTAGTCCAAAATAAAAGTGCAGGGGGATCTCCTGGGATACCATCCCGTAGTCCCAAAGTAAAAGTGCAGGGGGATCTCCCGGGATACCGTCCCGTAGTCCCAAAATAAACAAACAAGGGGGAACTCCCGGAATCTCGCATCCGTAGTCCCAATGTAAATGCGCAACCAATGTCAGTGAATTATTCAGAAATTTAAGCACAACAATACAAGGCATCAAATAATACTAGCCTAACATGCTCCACGTAATCACAGTTAAGAACAATTTAAACAAATGGGTAGCTTGGGTCAAGTAAACATGCTCTTCTACGCTAACACAGGCTATAAGAGCAAGTAAAGTAAGGCAAATATGAGGGAGAATCCAAATCAAGTATTTAAGTAAAAATCCGGGTTTCAACAATTTGCTCAAGTACGCGCTCGTCACCTCACGTACAAGGCATTCAATTACCAATTATCACATCCTAAGGGACGAAGTCCCCCACACAAGGTTAGACAAGATACTTACCTCGAAACGGTGCGA
The DNA here is from genome assembly GCA_026770625.1 of Nicotiana glauca. Taxonomy (NCBI): domain Eukaryota; kingdom Viridiplantae; phylum Streptophyta; class Magnoliopsida; order Solanales; family Solanaceae; genus Nicotiana; species Nicotiana glauca. Next base: position 20,370 of record MU749835.1, on the reverse strand, counting down.
AATTAACTAGGGAACGATGCTCTTGCCACGAGTATCCAACTCCAAATGGCCCAAATCTATTCAATTCAATTACAAATCGTAAATAATATTGCAAACAACTGATTCCACTATTGAAATTAAAGCTAAGGCGCGAAAATAGGTAAAACGACCAAAATGCCCCTCAGGCCAATGTCTCGGAACCAAAAAATTTTCACACTTTCATAAACCTCGCACTCTCATGAGTCTAACCATACCAAAATCACAAAATTCCCATATCATTTCGACCTTCAAATTAATGATTCTATCTAAGAGGGGTTTCTACCCTTTTTCAACAAAATCCTCAGATTAAACACCAATACTTGCAGTAGATTTGAGTTATAAAACCAAAATTGAGTTAACATTTACCCCGTTGTTCTCCAAGAAAATCTGTCCAAAAATCGCCCAAACCGAGCTCCAAATTGATAAAAATGGGAAATGGGAACGAAGTCCCATTTCAAAAACTTAAACATTCTGCCCAGGCAATTTTCCGCTTCTGCGTTCCAGGGACCGCTTATGCGGTCCCGCCTATGGGGACAAACCTGCGGTTTCCTTCAAACCCCGACAAAACCGCTTATGCGGTCTTCCCATCGCAGAAGCGATCTCGCTTCAGCGGAAAATCCTCGCTTCTGCGGTTCCTGGCCCAAATGCCCACTTTCGCTTATGCGGCTTCCTGGCCGCTTATGCGGCTCCGCTTCTGCGGCTCCAAGACCGCAGAAGCGAAAATATCAGAAGTAGCAGGCCAAAAATCTTGCTAAGTCCAAAAATTCTTTGTTTAGCCATCCGAATTCATCCCGAGGCCCCCGGGACCTTAACCAAAAATACAAATACACCCTATAACGCTATTCAAACTTGTTCCAATTATTAAAACACCTCGGCCAACATCAAAATCTTCAAATTACATCGAATTCAAACCTAAGTTCTTTCAAAACTTCAAAAAAACACGCATTCGCTCAAAAACTCGACCAAACGACGTCCAAATGACCTGAAATTTTGCACGCACATCCCAATTGACATGAAGGTGCTACAACAACTTCCGGAATTCCGTTCCGACCCTCGGATCAAATTTTCACCTATCAACCGGAAATCGCCAAAATACAAACTTTCGGCATTTCTAGCCTAAATGAGCCACAGACCTCCAAATTACATTCTGAACACGCTCCCAACGTTGAAATCACCTATCGGAGCTAACAGAACCATCAGATTTCCATTCCGAGGTCGTCTTCACACTGTTCCGACTACAGACCATTTTTCAACTCTTAAGCTCTCATTTAGGGACTAAGTGTCCCAAAACACTCCGAATCCTAATACCAAACGTCTCGGCAAACCAAAAATAGCAAAATTGAACTTAGGGGAAGCATTTAATAGGGGATCGGGGCATGAATTCTAAAAATGACCAGTCGGGTTGTTACATCCTCCCACACTTAAATATTCGTTCGTCCTCGAACAAGCATAGAGAACATACCTGAGGTCTTCAAGTCACTTAGTGCACACTTCCCACATGCACCCGCGGGTGATCCCACGTCACCCCAATCCACATAAGCATGACGACACCATCTCAACTGAAATTTAACCTTCCTAGCAATATCAGTAAGCCCTCAAGCCAGAATTCTCACCTTCCAGCCATTTCCAAAAGACCCGATCCTAAATCCATATCCGGTATCAGTCTCAACCAACCATTTCAATACAAGTCAACATACACAGAGTACAACCACACAACATGACTCCTCACACATAGGCCCACAATCACATTTCTGGTAGCAATACCTGCCTGAGATCAAATCCGTACTAGATATAAGCCTCCTATCTGATAGGAACTCCTTTCACACCTCCACAACACTGGTGATGATGCAATAACCATGAAAACCACATGACAGAACACCCGATTAACCAAATCTCAGCCAACACCATTGGGTACACACCCCACAAGCTAAGCTCAAGAAGCATAGAACGGAAATGACTGAGTATAAGAAAGGATACACATAAGGGAACTAACAAGAAAATCAAACTAGCACAAATTCTTCTAAAACACAATTCAACAAAAACATCTATCAAGAAAGAATGAAAGTATATAAAAGACTCACAAGGATCTTATACTGAAACAACTCTCACCGCAGCACACAGACCGACCTCACATATCAAAACACCTGAAGTTACGAGGGTCCCGCCCTCAATCACTGGATCACAAGTAGTGCTCATACTAACCCATCTAGAAACTCTCACTCGATCAATCATGCCTATAGTTTACAACACACCCTGACTCCCACACCGGTGGAGCATAAAAAAAATCACAGCTCGTAAGCAAGAATACTCAAAAGTGACATCAAACCTACCAAAACAAACAACA
>MU749833.1:0-22527 GCA_026770625.1 Nicotiana glauca | reverse complement strand
AAAAAAAAAGAAGCCCAATTTCATTCTTCTTAAAAGATCACCCTTTTCTAATTTTCTCTTATTCCCTTTTTTTCTTTTTTTCGTTTTATATTTTTTTTATTATTTTTTCTAATTTTATAAAATTGAGATTAAACTAATAATCATACTAATTAAAGTCTAAAAATTATTTAATAACTACCTTGTAGTAATTTCCAATTAAAACCATAAGATGCTATTTTTGATTTTTTCTTCCATTTGTTTTCTCCAAAATGCATTAATATTAAAAATGTAAAAATTAAAAATCCTAATGCATATGCATATTTTTGTATATATTTTTTTGTAATACGAGTTATTATGCAACCAATTATTACGAAGAATGCAATAAAATTCTTAAAATTGTAAAATCATTTTATTTGAATATTTTTTGGAAGAATTTGCTTAGGGTAAAAATCACGTGCTCACAGTAGTGACCACTAGGAGTGGACGAGACGGTGACGTGAATGCCTCCAAACAAAAGCATGTGTTTGGGTGATGAAGTTGAGTTGCAAGAAGATGAAGTTACTTTGGTGGTTGAGAATGTGGTTGATGAAAATGTGAATGAAGATATGAGAATTGCTGAGGTGGAAATGCAAAATGACGTGAACTCATCTAGGGAAGACATAATTGACATGCCGAAACCGGTTGTGCCAATAGTCAAGGCAACCTTTCGTGGACCACCTCCCCCTTATCCTCAAAGGCTAGCCAAGTAGAAAAGTGAGAACTACTTCAAAAAGTTCATTGACATGATGAAGAGCTTATCCATCAATGTGCCTTTGGTGGAGGTTTTGGATCAAATGCCTGGCTACGCCAAATTCATGAAAGATTTGGTGACCAAGAAAGGATCCATGAACTGTGAAACTATCAAGATGACCCACCAAGTTAGTGCTATAGTACATTCAATGGCTCCAAAGTTGGAGGATCCCGGTACTTTCACCATCCCTTGCACTATTAGTAGTGCGGACTTTGCTAAAGTTTTACGTGACTTAGGGGAAAGTATCAACTTGATGCCCTACTCAGTTTTCAAGACTTTGGGTGTTGGGCCACCAAGGCCAATTTCCATGAGATTGCAAATGGTGGATAGATCAATGAAGCAACCTTTGGTTATTGTTGATGATGTGCTTGTCCGAGTGGATAAATTTATCTTGCCAGTTGATTTTGTGATATTGGATTGTGAGGTAGACTATGAAGTCCCGATCATATTAGGGAGAGCTTTCCTTACTACGGGGAAGGCTCTAGTTGATGTGGAGGCAGGGGAACTCACTTTTCGGGTGGGCGATAAAAAGGTAGTCTTTCACGTGTGCAAGTCAATGAAGCATCCCAATTGTACCGAAGTGTGCTCATTTGTGGATTTATTCACGGCTGTGATAATTGATGATACAAGTGCAATGATTAATGTGGAAGACTCTCTTGAGGCCGTGTTGTTAAATCTTGATGTCAATGATGATGAGGGCCGAGTGGAGTGCGTGAATGCATTACATGGAATGGGATATTATTCTTATGAGCCTAGGAAGCTATCCTTGGACCTTGAAAATAGAAAGACTCCTCCAACAAATCCTTCAATTGAGGAACCTCCGATGTTGGAGTTAAAGCCATTGCCTCCATACCTCAGGCATGAATTCTTAGGTCCTAGTTCAACTTTACAAGTTATTCTCTCATCTTGTCTTACTAACATGCAGGTAGACGCCATTTTGGTGGTTGTCAAAATGCAGAAGAAGGCAATTTGTTGGACTTTGGCTGACATTCGGGGAATAATCCCCGCATTTTGCATGCACAAGATTATTTTGGAGGATGATTCAAAACCCTCCTTGGAACATCAAAGGAGGTTGAACGAAGCAATGCAAGAAGTTGTGAAGAAAGAAGTTATAAAGTGGTTAGATGCCAGGGTTGTGTACCCTATTTCCGATAGCTTATAGACTTCTTAGGTGCAATGTATGACGAAGAAGGGTGGTATGATTGTGGTGACAAATGATAACAATGAACTTATTCCCACTCGGACAGTTACCGGATGGAGGGTATTCATGGACTACCGAAAGCTGAACAAGGTGACCCGCAAGGATCACTTCCCACTGCTATTCCTTGACCAAATACTTGATTGCCTTAGGGGGCATGCCTTTTATTACTTTTTTGATGGATATTTGGGATATAACCAAATCTTAATCGCTCTGGAGGATCAGGAGAAGACCATATTTACCTGTCCATATGGCACCTTTGCTTTCTCTCGGATGCGGTTCGGGTTGTGTAATGCCCCGACGACATTCTAACGATGTGTGATGGCTATTTTCACCGGTATGGTGGGAGATATCTTGGAGGCCTTCATGGATGTTTTAGTGTGGTTGGTGATTTATTTGAAGAGTGTTTGGGAAATCTGGATAGAGTATTGGCCCATTGTGACGATACAAATCTTGTACTCAATTGGGAAAAATGCCACATCATGATTGAGGAGGGCATAGTGTTGGGTCATAAAATTTCAAAGCATGGGAATGAAGTTGACAAAGCCAAGATAGAGGTGATTTCAAGGCTTCCTCCCCCCACTTATGTAAAGGGGGTGAGGAGTTTTCTTGGGCACGCGGTGTTTTACCGGAGGTTTATAAACAATTTTTCGAAGGTGGTAAACCCCTTGTGCAAGCTACTAGAAAAGGATGCCAAGTTTGTGTTCAATAAGGGATGTATGCAAGCATTTGAGCTTCTCAAACTTAGGTTGACCACTACCCCTATCATTACCGCACCAAATTGGAGCTTGCCTTTCGAGCTCATGTGCGACGCGAGTGACGTTGCGGTTGGGTCTGTTTTGCATCAAAAAGTTAACAAAATGTTTTGTCCAGTGTACTACGCAAGCAAGAACATGAATGAGGCTCAAAGGAACTATACGGTTATCGAGAAAGAGTTGTTGGCCATAGTGTTTGCAATGGAAAAGTTTCGTCCATATCTTGTGGGGGCCAAGGTCATAGAGCACACTAATCATGTTGCCCTTAGGTACTTGATGAAAAAGAAAGACTCCAAGGCAAGACTGATGTGATGGGTCTTATTACTTCAAGAATTTGATTTGGAGATTGTGGACCAGAAAGGTAGTAAAAACCAAGTGGCGGATCATTTGTCCCGCTTGGAGGAGGAAGGAAGGCGGTGTGATGGCCTAGAGATCAATGATGCATTTCCCGTTGAGCAACTACTTTCTATGTCAATGAGTAATATTCCATGGTTTGTGGACATTGCTAATTTCCTTGTGACTGGCATCATTCCGTGTGAGCTCTCTTCTAACCAAAGAAAGAAGCTCAAATGGGATAGTCTGGACTTCTATTAAGATGAGCCATACTTGTTCAAGATTTGCACCGATGGAGTGATCTGGAGGTGTTCACCTGAGGAGGAGCAATTTAGCATCCTAGAGGCTTGTCATTCCTCCCCCTATGATGGCCATCACGGAGAGGCGAGGATAGATTCAAAAGTTTTCAGTTATGGTTTTTATTGGCCAACCTTATTCAAAGATGCAAGTGATCTAGTAAAAAGGTGTGATTAATGTCAAAGAGCGGGCGGTATTTCTAAGAAAGATGAGATGCCTCTAAACACCATTCTCAAAGTTGATATCTTTGATATAAGCGGCATCAATTTTATGGGCCCATTTGTAAGCTCGTGTGGAAACACCTACATTCTTGTAGTGGTTGATTATGTCTTAAAATGGGTTGAGGTCGTGCCTTGCCCAACAATAAAGCTAGGAGTGTGGTCGCATTTCTAAAGAAGAGCATTTTCACAAGGTTTGGCACTCCTCGCGCAATTATTAGTGATGGAGGATCGCATTTTTGTAATAGAGCTTTTGATGGCTTGCTTTCCAAGTATGGTGTCAACCACAGAGTGTCTACGCCTTATCATCCTCAAGCAAGTGGCCAGGTTGAAGTATCCAACAGGGAGATCAAGAGCATTTTGTCTAACACCATCAATGCCAAAAGGACCGATTGGTCTAAAAAGTTGGATGATGCTCTATGGGCTTACCGAACTACTTACAAGACTCTAATTGGTATGTCGTCGTACTGGTTGGTGTTTGGGAAAGCATGTCATTTACCAGTGGAATTAGAGCATAAGGCCATGTGGGCCTTGAAAAAGTTGAATCTTGATTGGGATATAGCTGCTAATTTTCGGGGGGAACAACTGAACGAACTTAATGAATTTAGATTTCATGCCTTAGTTCATCCCTGTATAAGGATAAAATTAAATACCTTCATGACAAATATACTCGGGGCAAGGAGTTCAAGGTGGGAGATTCGGTGCTCTTATTTAATTCTCGACTAAGGTTGTTCCCGAAAAAGCTAAAGTCAAAGTGGAGCGGACCATTTGAAGTAGTGTGTGTGACCCTGTTTGGTGCTCTTGATTTAAAGAACAAAAGTGGGGAAGATTTTAGAGTGAATGGGAATAAGGTAAAGCATTATCTTGGAAAAATTGATGACAACCACATGGTGGCACTCCTTCATTTCAAATGATGTGATGGTAACCTGCGTTGTGCTGTGACATTAAATCAGGCACTTCTTGGGAGGCAACCCAAGTGTTTTTACTGTTGTTTTCTTTGATTTTCTTTGTAGTATAGGATTGATTTTTGGGCTAACTGGTTATGAGATGTTATAGGGTTGTGTTGATGCAGTGCATGACATAGTGGAAAAAAATGCCAAGTCTCTGAAGTTGATAATGCGGCCGCACTAGTGAAGGGTGAATGACCACCTATCTGAAGTTTGCCACTGCGGCCGCACTACATTTTGTGCGGTCCGTAGTGGACCACTGCGGCCGCAGTCTATTTCGTGCGGACCGCAGTGGGTTACTTGGTCAAACTTGGCAAAAGCTGTGTAGTACGGACCACAGTCGATTTTGTGCAGTCTGCACTAATTGGTAAGACTGGGCACCAGGTCCTTTTTTATAAATAGGACATGAGGCCCTCCTATTCAAACTTTTAGAACTCTTGACTCTCTGAAATATTAAATCACTGTTCACCACGCCCTTTGCTCGTAATTCATTGCTTTGCCTTGTGAATCGTCATCTCATCTCATTTCTAGCACCTTAATTTCTTTTTAATTGCTTTAGTTTTGTTATTCCCCTCTTTTCTTTTTGTTTTTCTTGTCTTTTATTTTGTTCTTCTCGTAGCTTTTTCAATTACTTAGGTTCAGGTAGTTAAATTTTTGATTAATGTAGACTTAGGTAGTTCAATACAATGGGCAAGCATGTAGGGACATTACTTGGGTGTTAATTAAGCTTAAAATCGAAAATTCTTGGAACCCTAATTTAGGGCCACAACTGGGAACTCAGTGAAGACCGCGGTCATTTTTGTGTGGTCTGCAGTACCATTTTGTGCCGACCGCACTGCTTATTTGTTTTAAAGTTGAACCTCAGGCACTACGGCCGCACTACATTTTGTTCGGACGTAGTGGCCCCAGTGCAGCTACACTACATTTTGTGCGGACCGCACTGCCTAGATATAGAGAGTAGGTAGTTTGAACCCTACCTATATGCGGACCGCGGTTGATTTGTGCGGTCCGCGGTGATCCCAGTGCGGCCGCGATTGATTTTGTGCGATCTGCACTAGGTGCCTTCTGCAACATGTCTGCAATATTTTTCTTCACTGCTTCTGCTACTATGTTCTTAACTGCTGCAATGGATACTAACAAGTTCATTTGGATTGTGTTTGCAGAGAATGGTGAAATAACGAGGAGGTAAAGGATCCAAACAACCGGGCAGAGGGGAATCATCCTAAGGAGGGAAGCAGAATATGATAAAACTCATTCCCCAAGTCTGGGAAAATATAAAAAGGACAAGAATGTTGATAAAAGCTGCGATAGAGATGCTTCCCAGTCCTCGGGGAGTGAGTACGAGCCCTCACGGGAGATATCTTCAGACTCAGTACAAACGTACATCCTTGACTGGCCGGACAGGCTTAGGCTAAGAGATACACCTCCAGAATCCCCCACTGCCCAAGCATCAGTGAACATTTCTTCTGGGTCGTCTGAGGGCTCAGGTGAAAGTAGTGGGGAATAGTCCACCTTTCCCACAGCTTCATTATCTGGAGAACGTACAGTACGTACTGAGGAGGAAGTAGGGGGAGAAGAGGAAGTAGGAGAAAGAGGTGAACCATAGGTGGGGGGTATAGCTAGGACTAGGAAATCAGAGGTGTGGCAAGACCGGTTCATGAGTGAGGTAGGATATCATAAATTCCAGGAATGGTGGACGGTGAGGAAGTTGATCCCGAAGAGGAGCTTCGTAGATAGAGACTTGCTACATCACAGCCCCAATGTGAGGAGGCAGTTTAGGGATAGAATTGGCTGAGTACTTGGTAAAGGAATTTTACGCTAATGTGGCCCACATCAAAAAGGGTACAAAGGTGACCAAGGTGCGTATCTTGACGGTGTTGTTTGATGGGAAAACGATCAACGATTGCCTTGGCTTTAATGAGGAGGATGAGTCCCTATACATGGCCAAGATGAAGATGGGTGAGGAGGTCCGTCCATGGTTGGCACAGTACCTAGAAATCCCAGGCACCACCCCGATTGGTTGATTGCTGGTGTCAAGATTCTGAGATGTAGTTTGAACTTTGAGGGAAAGGGGTGGGAGACATTTGTATGTAGTAGGTTGGACCCCACGACTCATGACAACACCCTCCCTCTTCACCGGGCAGTGCTGGTAGCCTCGATCATGGCAGGGTACCCGATCAGTGTGGGGAAAGTAATATCTCAGATTATCTCTATTGTGGGCAGTGAGCATGATAGAAACTACCCCTTCCCCAGTTTTTTGAATACGTACTTCCGGGACATCAAAGATTAAAACAGGTCGTTCGATATAACGGTCAAAGCAAAGGCCCCATTCTCTTGGTACAGCATGCAAGGAGATGACAACCCGAAGAGCAAGAACTTCAAGGGTACAGCTACTGATCCAACTGGCCAGTATGAAGAGCCAGTTGTTGTAGTGGCTCCTATTGCGCCTGCTTCTACCTCTACTGATATCCCTCCAGGTCCATCCACCTCAGCGGACCCGGAGATTTCATCTTCCCATGCCCATCCTATTACTACCCACCGACTAAGCCAGGCACTTCTAAGTATCAACAACTAGATGCAGACAACCTCATCCAAGTTGTCCATCCTGACTACCACGGTAGAGGCTCAGTCGACACCTCCAGCCCTGCAGGTTCCCCAATCGATAGAGGATACTATCAAGGAGATATTAGAGAACTAGAAGAAAATCCTCGACACTCAGCATGTGCTTACTGATGCATTTTCTTCACACAGCAAGGCTCTCAAGGAGCTTGCTAAGGAGAATAAGAAGTTGAGGAAGACATGGGCCTCCAAGGTGTCTGTGAAGGAGTTGAGAGCTAATGTTGATAGACTAAAGGCAGATCACCTACCTTTAGATTTACTACTCCAGGACCCAGTTCCAGCAGCTCATCCACAATCGGAGCAGTCACAGAGGCCTCCCAAGAGGAGAGGGATGATTCCCAGAGCAGATAATGCAGTCATCTAGTTGGCCGACCCATCGAAGGCTTCCTTCAGTGAACCACCGAATGCACCTCCAGAGCCAGTCCAGATCTAGGCCCAGGTCCTAGTAGCAGAGCAGCAGGTCACAGGGAACCAGTTTGAGGTTCCCGAGCACAGTGAGGACCCAGGAACCACTCAGGAGCCTATACAGACATATAGGCCATAGGGAGTCTCTCTTTCCCTCTTCATTATCTTTTTGGTGCTTATTTTGTTTAGTTGGCATTGGGGACAATGCCAGTTTTCATTTTGAGGGGGTAGGCCCTATATTTGGATTCATTCTGATGATTGTATATATTTGATATTTTTTATTCTTTCCTTATTTTTCATCTTTGGGTTGTATATAATTTTAACATTTTGTTACATTTATTGCACTTTTATTTTACTTTGGGTCTGTATATAAAGTTACGTTACATTGTAGGTATTCATCCCATCTATTGTATATTCAAATCCCCTCTTATATATATTCATTCTACTTTATGCAAATTTTTCATTCTTAGCTTCTTATTTGTGATTCATAGCTTCTTGTTTTGAAAGTTCGCAATAAGCCTTTGGTTTTCTTAATGCCACGATTCTTTCCAAAGGTGGAATGTTGTGTGAACCGGATGGCTCTTCCTAATGATGGATGGCGTGACAACCTTCTTAAGGGTTTGAGTCCATTTTCTTTTTGTTTTTAGTAGTTAGTAGTTAAGGGTGCCTCAAGCAAAGCTTCACTTGGGCCTAGAATATTTTCCTTTGATCTTATGGTCAAAAACATTTTATTGTGTTTGGGATGGTGAAAGTCGTGACCTTGAGACTCTTGTGTTGGCCGATAATCATCAAGTGATTTATCGGGACCATTGGTCTAGAACTTGACCTGAATGTTTGTCGAGGTGAAATCCTGAGTGAATTTTGACTTGAGACATGACTATAGGCTCTCCTTGTTCCAAATGGTAGTTTGAACACATCGATAACCTACCAATGATAAGATCCCTAGTCAACCCTTTTGAGCCTTACACCTTTTTCCTTCAAGAGCCATGATACAAGCCTAAACCCGTTCTAAAAGATACCCTCTCTTGGCACCTGATCTTTCCTTTAGCACATGGCAAAAGTATAAGTTTGGGGAGAGAGACGAGGATTGCAACAAAGTACTAAAAAGGCACAAAAATAAAGAAAAGGAAAGGTAATGAAAAAGAAAAAAAAGCAAAAAAGAAAAAAAGAATGTTCAATTTGAAAAGAGAATAAAAAGGGATTCAAAGAAAAGCAAAGAATTAAAGGTGTGGAAAGTTTTAAAAAAAGAGAGAAAAGGTTTGAAATGCATACGAAAGAGTGACAGTGTGTCTCTCTAACCCCTTAGAAAGAAGTGAAATAACTCAAAGAGTCAAGTGAATGTATGCCAAATGAATCAAAAGAAGTGCTTAAGGGAAGATGGAACCTACTTAGATCAAAACATTTCCTACCCTGAACCAAAAGCCTTCACAATGTCTCCACAAAAGCCCTATATGATCTTGAGTTGAATGAAGCTTACATTAGTGGATACTTACATATGGTGCCTAGATCCATACTTGTGACTTTTTCTTGAGAGAGATGAGTATATTTCCATTATCCTCGTTCTGAGTGCCAATATCTTAAAAGTGAGGATTGCTTAGAGAGAGTTGAGGATGTGTGAGTTTGGGCTCCATAATGATCGATGTAATAGAAAAGAGTTCGTTGATGTGTTGAGTCAATTCTTGATGCTCTTGTGTCGCACTTAATCCATGGAGTTTCAAAGAGTAAAAGATGTTAATGATTTATTTGTATTGAGGGCAATTGTTAGTCCGAGTTGATGCTAGATGAGGTTACTTTAGGACAGCTGAAAATTTCTTGGATGTTCCCTTAAGGGGTGGGTCTTATTTTGTTTGCTTGTGGACAAGCAAAAGCTTAAGTTTGGGGGAGTTGATAACTAGGGATTTTGACGCATTTTATACTCCTTCTTGCTTATGCTTTGACTAGAAATTCATACAAAATATTTCCAAAAGGCTCACAAGTTGTGCTTGATTTCAGGTTTGATCAACAAAGTGACAAGATGTCAAAGATCAGCTCAAAAGGAGTGACACTTGCACAAGCGCCAAAGACAAGACAATGCTCAATCAAAAACAAGGCCAGTGCGGCTGCACTACATTATATGCGGTCCACACTGGGAGATTTAGAGAGGTAGATTTTCAGGCCAAGAGGCAGTGCAGAGGCACTACCATTTTGTGCGGTCCGCAATGAGGAGGATCAAAGTTTTGCATTTTCCCAGTGTCAAGCCAATGCAGTCCGCGGTACATTTTATGTGAACCACACTAGAAGCCTCCACGGTCGCAGTCCATTCTCTTCGGTCCGCGGTGCCCAGATTTAGAGAGCATATTTGTCATGTCCAAAGCCCTAGTGCAGACCGCAGTCCATTTTGTGCGGTCCGCACTAACCCTGCAGGGGTATTTTAGTCCAAAATTGTCAGCTTAGTATAAATAGCTTCTTTTCCATTTTTAGGTCAATCAGGTATTGTAATTAAACAGTTGCGCTCCTGGGTTCGAGATTATTAGCTATTTTGGCCAATTTTAACTACTTTTAATCATTGAATCTTTGTTTTTAACTTAGTGATTAATTAATATGAGTTTTTCTATTTCTTGCTTTTATTCTTCAATTATGAGTATCTAAAATCATAAGCTAGGGATGTGGCTCAACCTTAGTGTGGGTAATTGATGGGTCTTGTATGTTAGGGATAAATTGACTATGGGTGTTTGTTATTTGGGCCAATTTCAGGGTTAGTTGCTGAATTAGTGGTTGCAAACACTAGTTTGTGTTGAGTTGATTTGAGCTCTTCTTGAGAAAGAGAGCCTAAGTCTACGAAATTGGTCCAACAAGGTATTGGGGCGTACTCAAGAGATTGATAGCCCCAATTAAAAGGTTAAACCTCGAGAGAGTAATACCCGACTTGAACCCTAGTTGCTTGTGCAAATTTGCATATCCAATTGGTCTTGATAAAGTCAATTCGGGCAAAATTACTCTAACCGTCGAGAGGTGTAGAGTGGTAAAGTCGTCCAACTATTATATCATAGTCCCCAAATATGTCAAGCGTGCCTTAGACTCAAGTACCTGTAAATTAACCACCTAGGCGGAAGTCACTACCCTAGCGCCTTTTAAACCATGTGAACAACCCATAGCATTATAACTCTTAGCTTAATCTAGTTTCATTTACCATTTGTAGTTTGATAATAGTAGAAGTAAACAAAAACCCAAAAGTGAATAGAAGTGTAATGTACGCAACCCTAAACTAGATAGATACTCGATTCAAAATTTTTGCTCTCTGTGGATATCGATCCCGACCCTAAATCGGGTAAAAGAAGCTCTGACCCTCTCTCTCTCTAATTAATTAGTAGTGAGGGGTAGGCCGCAATCACCCATCTAACGAGTTATGGTGCGTTAGGTCACCTAGAGAGATTAACTCTTGGATTGGTTTGCATTACCAGAGACTTAGCGTAAAGGCTCGAAATAACCTCGAGGGGAATGTGTTAGGCACCCATCTTAGTCCACAACTGTGGGCCTCGGGTGAACTTATATTTACGAATCATTCCAAATAAATACTTGGTACAATTAATTACGAATAAGGCATGTATGTATGACTCAAATAATAAGACATAGGTTTTGGACAAGTTGTATTATAAAACAAAAAAGGAATTTTGAAAAGGAGGAGTCCTAGGTTGATTAGCCTATAGGATCACCCCACACAATGTCCGGTAAACACTCCTCAATGATGGGCTACACGTGACACTAGCACGTAGTCATCATATCCCATATCTACCATTCCCATCCCCTTAGTGAAAGCGAGTGTTGGTCAATGATTTCTATTGCGTATTGTTACATGTCCCTTCTTAATGGTCCTAGAGGGGTTTAGGACCTTTATCTATAGGTGGTTCTAGACAGACCCCTAAGGTTTTAAAGGTGAAAATACTAAGGCGAAAAACAAGAACAATTAGGACTTTAGCATATAAGATAAAAGGGTGCAATTAGAGGCTCAGGTTTACCTCCTCAAACAATACACATAGGGAGCACGTCTGAAGCACAAATAAGGGCCTTTTGTTAAGCAGTATCCTAAGTCATGATGTCTAAGTGTAGTATACAGAAGACAGACCGTTTATTCTGTAAACTCAAAAGTAATGACCCTAACATGTTCCCTATTGAATTTTTTTTAAAACCTGTTAAACCAGAACAACATTAAGTCACAGAAACAGTTTTATAGTTGCAAGATTTGAAAACGTCCTATAGGCTTGCCCATACGCGAAATACTGATGACTACATTTTACATAGTAAAACAAGGTAGGTCTTTAAAATGGACACCTTTGATCCCTATAGGCATGCTGTCTAATAATAGATTGAGGCAGTTTTTGAAAGAACTTTTTTTAAGAAAAATAGACCATTAATTAACTAGTTTCAAAGCGAGCTAATCATTAATCGAATTGACTTATTCAAACTAAACTAGTTGAGATCTGTATTAAGAAATTCTGGTGGCATTTCTTATAGGCATGGTATCTAGTTGTTTAACACCGATTTCGAAAACTTTGTAGGCAAGATGAAAAATAAAAAAATATGTAAACACTTGTTAGAATAGAAGCTGGATTATATTATATCCTATAGGCATGGCTACTACTTGTGAAACTGATTTTAAGACTTATAAAGATGATTTCTATTATTAAAATCACCTGAAACCTATAGGCATGATTTCTAACACGGTCAGACAAATATGACAGGATATAAAAGTCCTATAGGCATGTTTTCCACTTGGTAAGGCAATCATATCAAAACGAAAGTCCTATAGGCATGGTTTCTACCTGTATTACCCCAAAAACATGTAGCTATCCACCCCTTTTCACTAATTTTCTCAATATTCATTTACGAATTATTATAGACCATATGAATGAATTACATAAGTAAATAAGAAAATAAGACGTTATTCTATAGGGAGCCTTCAATTAGGCCCAGGTTTCCAAATCCTCCAATAGCCTCAAATGCCCAAATTCCATAGACAATGTCATAGTCTAAAAGTTCCCTAAGGATATCAAGGATCCCGGGCAGTGCTTATACCTAGACTTGGTAACCAAAATTGAATGAGTGCAGTGTGGAAAGGCCAACCTCGGTATGCCAAAATTCAAAGGGTTCTCAAGAGGGTCCCAAGGCAGTACACATACTGGAGGGGGCAGAACCTATTGACTTAGGAGTAAAGTAAGAGTTCTTGACACAGTTTGAAAGGTTTTAGTAGGAAAATAGTATTAAATAATGTTTGTTTGAAATCATTTGTGGAGTAAGAGAGGGAGTCATGCAGTAAAACAACTTTAAAAAGAGATAATTACATTATCAAGCAATAGTAAATCAAACATGGAGTCTAAAACCACATCAGCAATACTCATAAAACCAAAATAGGAGGGAAGGACCTACACACAAGGGTTATGGGGATTGGCAATACATAGAACACATGATTGTAAACACGTAACAGGGAAAGGTCTTAGGAAAATGGTACAGACATGCTCAGACACAACTGATCAGACATAGTCACTCAACCAACAATGCTTAAGAGGGTTCAGTATAAGATCCGCATGATTTTAGGTCAATCCCTGAACCATGCAAGTTTAGGAGTGCTGACTACTTCACAAGGAGACTCATATAGAAACGAGATAGAGCAGAATCATATGGAGACAGACTTCATAGAGGGGGGAGGGTAACAAGTTTGTACTAATCCTAAGGAAGGGGAGTACATGACATGCTAATCATGCAATCATATTAACTGCAAGTTTTGCAGCAAAACCATAAGTAAAAGCAAACTAGAAACAGGATGAACTGAAGCAATAAAAGAACCATATTGTTTTTGGAACTTAAACTGAAATTAGAACATAACAGTAAAGAGGACAAGAAACAAAAGTGAAGGAGCAGGAGAGCACAATAGTTAGCATTGGCTTGCAACCGGCTAACTCAGAATAGTAACAAGTAGCACCAAGAGAGAGCAGAAAGTTTAAGTGTGAGAGAGAGAGAGATTTTTGAACCAAAAAGTGTTCGTCCCTTTGTGTTAATGAGAGAGTGTGCATATATAGTAGTTCGAAAATCAGGTAAAATAAGGCAAGAATCATAGTAGCAGATAATTATGGAAGCAAATACTAATCAGAATCAAATCAATGTAAATACCCCTTTAATGAAGGGGGTAATCAACCAACGTAATAGGTAAAAATAATTAAGGAAAGAAATCAAATAGAGTATAAGGTATAAAATAGACAATTAGGGGTAAGTACCTAGGGGTTCAATTAAGAAAACAACTAATGAAGAATCAGAAAAGTACTTGGTTCACCAAATAAGGTAATAAAACAAAATAAAGTTGGAAAGTATGGAAATAATCGACAATCAGCACATAGTAAATTCAGGGAATCAGGGATTCGAAATCACTAATTTAAAGGGAGTAACAAGTAAACAAGTTAACAGGGGAATCGAGAGTTTATAGGGAAGTTTTCAAATTAGGCCAAGAAACAAGGAGTTCAGAGTCAATCAAAGAGAGACTTTTAGCATATAAAAGGAGTGGAATAGGAGTAACCAAACACATCATGCAAAGAGGCAAGTATTGACAAGTCAAGATGAATACAAAAATGAAGAGGCGATATAAGTTAGGCATAAGAAAACTCAGTAGAACATGTTCGAGGCAAGATAATCGTAGAAACTTAAACAAGAATCGAGTAGTCATGCTAACACATAGAACCAAACAAAGAAATCTTAAAATTTTAGGGCTTTCAAGATAGGTGAGCTGAAAAGGTAGTAGAATCATAGAATCAGTCAAAATATGCAAGAGGTAGAAGCTTAAACATATAGAATCAGTTTAAATAAGGTTTTAGAAAAAGTTCCGAAAACCCTAATTTTAGAAGAAGGTGAAAACACTTTGGAATCGATGATTCTTGAAAAGAGTTCCAAGGATAGTATAAAACATCAAAGAAACATACTCAAATTGTTTTAAAATCATACAGACCTAGGAGATGTAGGCAAAAATTAGGGTTTCAGAAGAAACCCAAGTAGAGATGAAAGAACCTTTCTAGAATCCTAAGTATCATAACAAGTACAGTGTGATTTTGCTTTAAATCACACTGGAGTAGCCAAGAACAGGCAAGTATCAAACCCTAGATGCAAGTTGGCGTGGTCCAGTGCCCTTGAAGACCTTAGAGAAGGCAAGCGTGGCAATAGAGGAGCCATTGGAGGCTTAGGAGTCGGAGGGAGGTCACCGGAGAAGACCGGAGAAAGAGGTAGGTTGACAGAGGAGAGGAGATGAGAGAATACAGGGGCGACATATTTAGAAAATGAGATAAGGTTAGGGGGGCATTTGGAATAAAAAAGGAAGGGATTAATACGGGTCGTTGATCTGAGAGATCAACAGCCAGGATTTGATTGGTGCTCGGTCAGGTAGGCGGGTTCAGGGTTTGGGTCGGGCAGTTTAATATGAAATTGGGCTGTGGTTGGGTTTAAATGGGCTACAATTGAAATGCAAATCTGGCTATATTTTAAGTAGCCAATTTTCCCCTATATAATTTATCATAAATAACAGCTAATTTATAGAAAATAATTTTGTATACTAAAATAATTTAAAATATATATTTAACATTTTAAATATGTAGAAGGTCGATTTTATGCATATAAACATAATTATACATTAAATGGGCTAATATTACAAGTATATGCAATTTAGTTTTAAAAATAAAAATGGATAAAAAATATTTTAACCATATTTTAGCATAAGAAATTAAATGACTAAATCATCACAACAATATTTTGAGGGGTAATTATTGGGGATTTTATGAATAAAAGAGAAGGAGATAAATCAATTTAAATCCTTAAAATTACGGGAAAAATTATAAAACCTTGTGCATTCTTATATGAGCATATATATGCTATTTTAAAGGTATTTATGCATATAAAAAAATATAGGGAAAATTGGGTATCAACAGCTGCCCCTCTTTACCCGGGAAGGATGAAAGAGTTTTTAGGTAAAGAAATGATGGTTAATTTTGACTGGGTGGGATGCTTTGAAAGAAAGCGGCCATACTCCAATCTTCAGTTGCCTACATATCCCTTGTTTTATAGGAATCAGACCATGTGTAGCTCTGGATTCATCTGCGGAATATGCCGATGAAATTAATGCAAGAATGGACACGCAATGCAGAAGCGACTACGTTGAGCGATTAAAACTCGGGACAGTTGAAGGAACTAGAGAGAGATTGCCCTGCTAGGACAGTGGTTGCTTACTGGTTACCTGCAGATAAAAGATGCTACAAACATGTCTTTGCGAAAATTTAAACATGATGAAAATTCCCTTGGGACCATGAAGGTTGTCTTCGGACGGTTAAAGATGACGTCCTTGGACCATGATGTCTAGGGCCATGACATGTTTAGTGAGGATTTACAGGCTATGAAATGATGTTCTCAGGCAACGACAATGGTGCCTCCGAACTTTGACGCCTTTGAATAATGATATGCAAGTTTGAGAGATCCTCAGGCCATAGCATGGTGTCTTCCGGCTATGAGGATGATGCCTTTGGATTATGACGCCTTCGGATAGATTGGCAATATTTTAGACCATAATATGTAGTAATATGATGTTAACAACACAAATCTTAGTATTGTGAAATGGAGGGCAGAGCTTAGCCCGATTGAAAAGCGAATAGATAGTATTAGCAATAGAGCAATATTTGTGCAAAGAGGTACAATGCTTAGTCCCGTGCAGATGGGGAGGCAAGGATTAACCTTATGCAAATGTACAAGCTTCATCACATGTCAACTTCATAAAATTACAGAAAGTTGATTTACTATGCATTGATTTGTAGTATTGATGCCCTGGTAAAAGTTTGTTGCAACATATTCTCCATCATGTCATTGTTGGGAATTCCTTCACCATAGTCTATATCTCTCCCAAATCTCATGCAATGGTTCGGTCGGCTCCTGCTTGAAAGCCAAGATCTCATCCTGTAAAGCTGCTATATGTCCCAATTATAAGAACTTTGCTATGAACTTATTCGCCAACTCATCCCATTTAGTGATGGAATGGTTAGGAAGTCGCTCAAGCCAATCCAAAGCCTTCCCTCTAAGTGATAATGGGAGGAGTCTCAACCGGAGTGCATCTTCAGACGCATTCATTTGCTTGCTTCCCCAACATTGGGATTAGCCTTATACAAATATGGAGTCAGGGATTAGACTCATGCCAGCGGGGAGTTAGGGATTAGACTCATGCAAATGGGGAGGCAGGGATTAGCCTCATGCAGTTATGGAGTCAAGGATTAGACTCATGAAAGTAGTATTTACCCTCATTTCAATTCAGAATCTGCCAAATTACCCTTTTTCTATACCCATATTGCCCCTAGAGTTATGTTATAACTATCATTAACCCTTTTTATACCCCAAAATACCCTCCCTTTACTTCTGTAATTACTGTTTCCCCTACCCCTAATTGCCGGATTTTAACTAACCAATTCTATAATCAAAATTAATCAAAAATTAACAATCACCTCATGCAGGTATGGAGTCAAGTATTAGACTCACGCAAGGAGGGAGTCAGGGATTAGCGTCCTGTAGTTATGGAGACAATGATTAGCCTCATGCAGTTATGGAGGCAAGGATTAGCCTCATGCAAGTAGGGAGGCAAGGATTAGCCTCATGTATGTAGAGAGGCAAAGATTAGCCTCATGTAGTTAGGGAGGCAAGGATTAGCCTCATGTAAGTATGGAGGCAAGGATTAGCCTCATGCAAGTAGCGAGTAGCAAATAAGACTAGCATATGTCTTAGTTGGAGATATATTCAGTGTCAGATGGTCCGATTGATAGCGAGCTTGTTACGTTTATATTTTTGTGGATGTAATCGTTGCATCTTATGTGCTTGCGCTCAAAGAAAAATTGTAAGTTTTGTGGGTAAGAAGGTTGGTTCGTGCTCCTGTCGGCTAGCTTTGCTCTGCTCCGTTCTAAAAGCCATTTGAGTTCCCATGGGTGACACATGACTGTTATGGAAATAGAATTTTTGAAAAATATGAAATTATTGATAAAAATAGAGCTATTTTGGAAACATATTGATATATCAAGTAACTTTTGATGAACTAGTGACTGTAACACATCTTTAAGGCATTACAACTCTCTCATATTGGAATTTTGAGGGTACTCCTCAAAATTCTGCCCCAGTTTGGTACATGATCTTTGATCATTTGCAGATAATGGACCTTTGTAGATCTTTTCGGAATTTTAAGAATCCCTCTCCAAATTTTGTGCCAATTTCTTAACTGATCACGGACTTTCTGGCATGTGATGGTGTTGGCTGGACTTGCTCCAGAATTTTGAGGGTCCTCATCAAAATTCTGCCCCAATTTTTTATCTTGGGGGGAAATGAAAATTTTATTACGATATGACCGAACCTATAAGGGTGCATACATATCCCCTCTTAAAGGGGAATTAGGTCAAGCACAGTTCAATTACATCAAATGAAGAAATGTAAAATATCTAAGCATAGTATCTCTTGACTACATCTTAATTGATTGGCTTTGGCCAGATTTCTCCGTCTATTTCTGCAAGTATGAGTGCTCCTCCTGTCGGCACCCTATAGACCATGTACGAACCCTACCAGTTGGGAGAGAATTTCCCTTTGGCTTCATCTTGATGCGGGAAGATTTTCTTTAATACCAGTTGCTTTGGTGCGAATTGTCTTGGTTTGACTCTTTTATTGAAAGCTCTAGACATTCTGTTCTGGTAAAGTTGGCCATGACATACTGCGTTCATCTTCTTTCCATTGATAAGGGCCAATTATTCATAGCGACTCCTCATCCACTCTGCATCGATGAGTTCAGCTTCCTATATGATTCTTAAAGAAGGAATCTCCACCTCAGCTGGAATGACAACCTCGATACCATGAACCAGCATGTAAGGAGTTGCCCCGGTTGATGTGCGAACCATGGTGCGGTACCCCAATAGAGAAAAGGTAACTTCTCATGCCATTGTTTGTGGTTCTCTACCATTTTCCTTAGTGTCTTCTTAATGTTTTTGTTGGCGGCTTCTACGACTCCATTCATCTGAGGTCTGTAGGCTGTGGAATTCTTGTGCTTGATTTTGAAATCTTTGCACATAGATTCCATTAGATCACTATTGATATTGCCGGCGTTGTCAGTAATAATGGACTCGGAAACTCTGAATTGGCAGACAATACGATCCTTGACAAAATATGTGTCTGTTTGAAGCAGTAGGATCAATTGGACCAATAACATCCATTCCCCAGGCGGCGAACGGCCAAGATGAGCTTGTTGCATTGAGCTCGTTTGACGGCATTTTTATCATGTCGGCATGCACTTGACATTTAAATTATTGCGGACATACTGAATGCAATCTGTCTCCATGGTTATCCAAAAATAACTTTCCCTGAGTATCTTCTTAGACAAGACAAAACCATTCATGTGCGGACCAAAGGTCCCAGCATGCACATTATCAAGTAGATTAGAAGCTTCTTTTGTGTCCATACATCTTAGCAATCCCAAATCGGGAGTTCTTCAGTACAAGTTTCCCCTGCTGTTGAAGAAGTGATTGGACAGTCTCCGAACTGTGCATTTCTGAGTGTGATTTGCATGCTTTGGATATTCTCCTTTCACCAAATACTCCTTGATGTCATGAAACCAAGGTTTTCCATCTGTTTCTTCTTCAACACGAGCACAGTAAGCCGACTGATTATGGATCTTTACTGGAATGGGATCAATGTAGTTCTTATCTGGATGTTGTATCATGGATGACAAAGTGGCCAAAGCATCGACAAACTCATTTCGAATTCTGGGCACATGTTGGAATTCTATCTATGTGAACTTCTTTCTCAATTCCTGCACATGGTGAAGATATGGAAATATCTTGGAATTCTTGGTGGCCCACTCTCCTTGTACCTGGTGCATGAGCAAATATGAATCACCGATCACCAGCAACTCTTGAATGTTCATGTCGACTGCCATGTTGAGCCCTAGTATACAGGCTTCATATTCCGCCATGTTGTTGGTGCAAGGAAACCTGAGTTTAGAAAATACAGGATAATGCTGACCCATTTCTAATACCAAAATTGCTCCAGTGCCTACTTTGCAATTTGCGGCTCCGTCAAAGAATATCCTCCAACCGTCATATGCTTCGGTAATGTCTTCTCCTACGAATGATACTTCTTCATCGGGAAAATACGTTTTCAAGGGTTCATATTCTCCTCCCACTGGATTTCAGCAAGGTGATCTGCCAATAATTGTCCCTTGATTGCTTTTTGAGTTACATAGATGATATCAAACTCAATCAGCAGTATCTGCCATTTAGCCAACTTCCCAGTAGGCATGGATGTCTGGAATATATGCTTTAGAGGATCCATCCGAGATATAAGGTATGTAGTGTAGGCACAGAAGTAATGCCTCAATTTTTGGGTTGTCCAGGTCAAAGCAGAGCAAGTGCGTTCAAGCAGAGAATACAATGCTTCATAAGGTGTGAACTTCTTACTCAAGTAATATATGGCTTGCTCCTTTCTTCCTGTCTCATCATGTTGTTTCAGAACATATCTGAAGGCTCCATCCAATACAGACAGATAGAGTAGCAAAGGTCGTCCTGGTTCTGCCGGGATTAGAATTGGTGGTGTGGACAGGTATTCCTTGATCTTATCAAAAGCTTTTTGACAATCCTCTGTCCAGCTTGTTTCGGTATCTTTCCTCAGCATTTTGAAGATGGGTTCACATATGACTGTAGATTGTGCTACGAAGCGACTGATATAGTTGAGAAATCCAAGGAAGCTCATCATATCTTTTTTGCTCTTAGGTGGTGGCAACTCCTGAATAGCTTTGACTTTAGACGGATCCAGCTCTATCCCTCTACGACTGACGATGAATCCCAGTAACTTTCCTGCGGGAACCCCGAATGAACACTTTGCGGGGTTCAACCTCAAATTGTACCTCCTTAGCCTGTCGAAGAACTTCCTCAATCCTGCTATGTGATTTGCGGCCCTTTTGGATTTGATAATGACATAATCCACATACACCTCTATTTTTTGTGTATCATATCATGGAAGATGGTTGTCATGGCTCTCATGTAAGTGGCCCCAGCATTTTTCAAGTCGAATGGCATCATCTTGTAACAGTATAACCCCCACGGTGTGATGAATGTTGTCTTCTCTACATCCTCTTCATCCAACCAAATCTGGTGATAACCCCCGAAGGAATATATAAAGGGTAGGAGCTCATGTTTGGCACAATTATCGATCAAGATGTGTATATTCGGTAGTGGAAAGTCGTCCTTAGGACTTGCTCTATTTAAATCATAGTAGTCGACACATACTCTGGCCTTCCCATCCTTTTTCGGAACTGGCACAATTTTAGCTAACCAAGTTGGGTACTCAACCACCCTAAGAACCTTGGCTTTGATATTCTTGGTAACTTCCTCCTTAATTTTCAAACTTGTGTCTGGTTTGAAATTTCTGAGTTTCTGCTTGACTGGTGGACACATGGGATTAGTAGGCAGCTTGTGAGCCACTATGGAAGTGCTCAAACCATTCGTGACATCATATGACCATGCGAATATGTCCTCATACTCTTTTAGGAAATGAATGTACTCTTCCTTCTCTGTTGGTGATAAGTGAATGCTGATGCAAATTTCCTTGATGGTCTCAACGTCTCCCAAATTTACTGCTTCGGTCTGGTTCAGATTGGACTTAGGTTTATTCTCTTTGACAATTTCCTCAAGTATATCATCTTCTTCCTCTGAATCACTATTCTCATGTTGCATTGCCTCATTACATGTCACAGTAACTGGTTCATCAGGAAAAGTAATAATAACACTGTAGAAGGGAAAAGCGTAAAAATAGTAATGAATAATGATAAAGGACAAATGCATTTGATTAAAACTGAGAAAATTGTTCAGACGAAGCTTGGCTCGATGGATCGAGCATTTATTTTGAAACAAGTAAATCTTAGAACAAAATTAGTGGAATTCTTAAATGCCTATAACGGATAGAGAAGTAAATTATGCCGAGCTACCCAAGGACTCGGCGAGCTCGGGATGGTGTGGCGGTCCAGTTCCTGAGAATAGCTCCCTTGACCACAGTCTGAATAGTGGGTCCTTCTTCCTTCTCCTCCTCAATTATGGCACTGCAGTCCATGTCCTCATCTTCCAAGAACAAATTCTTCAACCCAGCTAGTGCTTCTTCTTTCTTAGTTCCCCATATTGTGCCAGCCTAGTGGAAAGCTTGTTCCAAACGTGGCACTGGCTGCTCAATAGGGTAATACAATCCACGCCATGAAGGCGACCAATCATTATACTCTTGCCATGTATACTGGTATCCGAGCCCAAAAGTGGTACCATGATTTTTCAGTTGTATTGGCTTGGTGATGCCTTGGAGGTTCTTTCCCAATCCTTTGTCGGGTTCATATCCATACCATGCTAGTATGCTTTCTATTTTGTTGCTCCACCACTTATCCATCTCGACGGCATTGACCCGTTCAATGTGATGATAGGTTTCCCTTCCTAGCCTTCTTCTATGTCCAATGGTCGGGATGGTGTGACTATTGTAACTGGGGTTGCTTCCATCGCCATGAATTATCACCTCCTGACGATTCCATTCGTACTTCATGGCTTGATGTAGTGTGGAAGGTACGGCTCCAGCAATATGGATCCATGTCCGGCCCAACAAAAGATTATACGAGGCTAGTATGTCAAGTATTTGGAATCCAACGTCGAACCAAGTCGGCCCTATCTGTAAGCAATGGTTGATTTCCCCAATCGTGGCCCTTTGGGATCCATCGAAAGCCTTCACATTCATGTTTCCTATCCGTATTTCATGGAAACCTTTGTCCAGCCTCTTCAAAGTGTTCAATGGACAAATTTTTAGGCTCGAACCTCCATCAACCAAGACCCTGGCAATGAACTTGTCTTCAAATTGCACCGTAATTGTGAGCACGTGATTTTTGCTCTCACGACGATTACTCCCAAAATTATAAAATAAAATAGTTTTGATATCACAT
>MDKF010166906.1:0-39472 GCA_026770625.1 Nicotiana glauca | reverse complement strand
CGTCATTGAACGCGTGTCTCATCTCAACACAGCACCAAGTTGTGCAAATCCGGGGTCTCAAGCCCTCAGGACATCGTTTAAAGTCATTACCCGGCCAAGAGTCTAGCTCGCCAAGCCCTTGCCCATCGAATCGACCTCCTCGCGCGTCGAATCTGACCAAAACCACAAGGAATGTGTTACAATAAGCTAAAGGACATTAACCCAATCGAAAATACTCAAAAAGCATCGAAAATCACGAAGTTGGAAAAAACCCGAGCCCCAGACCCACTTCTCCAAAAATTACAAAATTTATATCACCAGACTCCTCGTCTCGCCACGAGTCTATACATATCAAATTTACCAAAATCGGAGTTCAATTGCCTCTTCAAAACCTACATTTAAACTCTCTTAAGTTTCAATCCCTAACCTCCATTTTTAACCTTTATTTCCTTGAAATTCAGTGATTAATCCATGTTTTTACACCATAATAACATAATCCGAGTCCAATAATTCATACCTGGTGAAACCCCTTCGAATTCTCTTCAAAATCGCCCAAGAAACCGCCTAAGTCGAAGTCCAAAATATTTTTCTTCACTTTCAAAACCGTGAACACTGTTCACTTAACCCAGGTCGATTTCCGCTTCTGCGGTCAAATAACCGCACCTGCGGTTACCACACACGCGACCAACTAACTGCTTATGCGGTCTGACTTAAAATCCACCGGACCGCTTTTGCGGTCAAGAACCGCTTCTGCGGTCGCCGCATTTGCGGATCCACATCCGCTTTTGAGGAAAACTCTAGTCCCTCAAGGACCGCTTTTGCGACCAATACGCCGCATCTGCGGAGCCGCTTATACGGTCCCTTTTCCGCAGATGCGGAAACAATAGAACCAGCAATACAAACCTGAAGCCAAACTCAAAACTTCTCGTTTTTAACACCCGATCTCACCCCAAGGCCCCCAGGACCTCAACCAAAAGCACAGACATGATCTAACACCCTATCCAAACTTGCTCGAATCATCAAAACGCTATCATTAACATCAAAATCCTCAATTTTCATCAAATCAAAGCCTAAGTTTCTTAAAAACTTTCGAATTGCACATTCGATCAAAAACCCGACCTAAACACCTCCGAATGACCTGAAACTTTACCCGCACATCCAAAATCACCTAACGAAGCTACTGCAACTCTCGGAATTCCATTTTGACCCCCGGATCAAAATCTCACCTACCAACCGAAATTCGCCAAAATTTAACCTTCGCTAATTCAAGCCTAATTCTACACCGGACCTCCAAATTCAATTCCGATCGCGCTCCTAAGTCATAAATCATCCCCCAAAGCTAACCGAATCGTCGGAATTCACATCCAAGCCCTCTAACTATTTAGTCAATTTCTGGTTGACTTTTCCAAAATAAGCTTCCTTCTAAGAGGCTAAGTGCCTCATTTCCAACTAAAACTAATCCAATTCTACCCGATCACCTCAAATACCGATATTGAAATATAGAGAAACATAATATGTGGGAAACGGGGCAGTAACTCACGTGATGACAGGCCGGGTCGTCACATCCTCCCCAACTAAAACAAACACTCGTCCTCGAGCGGGTCAAGAAACATACCTGAAGCCTCAAATAGGTGAGGATATTTGCTCCGCATCTCTTGCTCGGTCTCCCAGGTGGCGTCCTCCACGGGCCGACCTCTCCACTGCACATTCACCAAAGCTATGTCCTTAGATCTCAAATTCCGAACCTGACGACCCAAAATAGCCACTGGCTCCACATCATAGGTCAAGTCCTCATCCAACTGGATCGTGCTAAAGTCTAAAGTCTAACACATGAGACGGGTCCCCAACATACTTCCGGAGCATAGAAACATGGAACACCGGATGAACTCCCGACAAGCTAGATGGCAAAACAAGCATATAGGCCACCTCCCCAATCCTCCTAAGTATCTCAAAAGGTCCAATGAACCGTGGACTCAGCTTCCCTTTCTTTCCAAACCTCATAACGCCCTTCATAGGCGAAACCTTCAACAGGACCTTTTCGCCCACCATGTAAGATATATCTCGAACCTTCCGATCCGCATAACTCTTCTGACGCGACTGGGCTGTGCGAAGTCTCTCCTGGATCACCTTCGCCTTCTCTAAGGCATCCTGAACTAACTCTGTCCCCAATAGTCTAGCCTCGCCGAGCTCAAACCAACCAACTGGAGATCTACACCGTCTCCCATATAAGGCCTCATACGGCGCCATCTGAATACTGGATTGGTAGCTATTACTGTAAGCAAACTCTGCAAGTGGCAAGAACTCAGCCCAAGAACCTTCAAAGTCAATAACACAGGCACGCAACATGTCCTCCAATATCTGAATGGTACGCTCAGACTGCCCGTCCGTCTGAGGATGAAACGCAATGCTCAACTCTATCTGTGTACCCAACTCCCGCTGAAAAGTCCGCCAAAACTGGGAAGTAAACTGAGTACCTCTATTCGAGATAATAGAAACTGGGACCCCATGCAATCGAACAATCTACCGGATGAAAATCTATGCTAACCGCTCCGAAGAATAGGTTGTACACACTGGAATGAAGTGCGCTGACTTGGTCAGCCGATCCACAATCATCCAAATTGAATCAAACTTCCTCGCTGTCTGAGGGAGACCACTCACAAAATCCATAGTAATCCTCTCCCACTTCCACTCGGGAATATCCATGCACTGAAGTACACCACCGGGCCTTTGATTCTCATACTTGACCTGCTGACAGTTGAGACACCGAGCTACATAACTCACAATATTCTTCTTCATTATTCTCCACCAGTAATGCTGTCTCAAATCCTGATACATCTTCGCGGCACCTGGATGAATAGAATACCGCGAGCTATGGGCCTCCTCCAATATCAACTCCCGGAGTTCATCCACATTGGGCACGCAAATCCGGCCCTGCATCCTCAGCACGCCATCACTATCAATAGTCACATCCCTGGCATCATCATGCTAAAACCTGTCCTTGAGGACAAGCAAATGTGGATCATCATACTGGCGCTCTCTGATGCGGTCATACAAGGAAGACCGAGAAACAACGCAAGCCAACACCTGACTAGGCTCTGAAATGTCTAACCTCACCATCCAATTGGCCAAAACTTGGACATCAACTGCAAAGGGCCTCTCCCTAACCAGAATGTACGCCAGGCTACCCATACTAACCGCCTTCCGGCTCAAAGCATCGGCCACTACATTGGCCTTCCACGGGTGATATAAAATGGTAATATCGTAATCTTTGAGTAACTCAAGCCACCTCCGCTGCCTCAAATTAAGATCCTTCTGTTTGAACAAATGCTGAAGACTGCGATGATCGGTATACACCTCACAAGATACGCCATATAAGTAGTGCCTCCAAATCTTCAAAGCATGGACTATGGCAGCCTACTCCAAATCATGAACGGGGTAGTTCTTCTCATGGGGCTTCAACTGACGAGAAGCATAAGCAATAACTCTACCGTCCTGCATCAACACACATCCGATCCCAACTCTTGAAGCATCATAATACACAGTGTAAGACCCTGAAGCTGATGGCAATACCAACACTGGAGCCGTGGTCAAAGCTGTCTTAAGCTTCTGAAAGCTCTCCTCGCACTCCTTGGACCACACAAATGGAGCACTCTTCTGAGTCAACTTGGTCAAGGGCGATGCAATAGAAGAAAATCTTTGAACAAACCGGTGATAATACCCTACCAACCTAAGGAAACTACGAATCTCCGTGGCTGAGGTCGGTCTAGGCCAAATTTGCACCGCCTCTATCTTCTTCGGTTCAACCTGAATACCATCACTGGACACCACGTGCCCCAGGAAAGCCACTGACCCAAGCTAAAACTCCCACTTGGAGAACTTTGCATAAAGCTTCTCCTCCCCCAATCTCTGTAATACCACTCTCAAGTGCTGAGCGTGCTCCTCCTGGATACGCGAGTACACCAATATGTCATCAATAAAAAAAATCACAAATGAATCCAGATACGGCCGAAAAACACTATTCATCAAGTGCATGAACGCGGCTGGGGCATTAGTCAGCCCAAAAGACATAACCAAAAACTCATAGTGCCCATATCTCATCCTGAAAGCCGTCTTCATAATGCCGGAATCCCTAATCTTCAGCTGGTGATAGCGTGAACGGAGATCAATCTTAGAGAATACCCTTGCTCCCTGGAGTTGATCAAACAAGTCATCAATGCGCAGTAGTGGATACTTGTTCTTCACTGTCACCTTGTTCAACTGGCTGTAGTCAATGCACATCCTCATTGTGCCATCTTTCTTCTTCACAAATAAGACCGGTGCACCCCACGATGACACACTAGGACGTATAAACCCCTTATCTAGGAGTTCCTGAAGCTGCTCCTTCAACTCCTTCAACTCTGCTGGTGCCATACGATATGGAGGAATAGAAATGGGTTGAGTGCCTGGCACCAGATCAATACCAAAATCAATGTCCCTGTCCGGTGGCATACCCGGTAGGTCTGCTAGAAACACATTTGGAAAATCCCTCACAACGGGGACAGAATCAATACTAGGAGCCTCAGGTCCCACATCTCTCACAAAAGTCAAATGCGACAGACAACCCTTCCCAACCATCCGCTAGGCTTTTAGGAAGGAAATTACCCTGCTGGGAACATAGTTAGTCATACCACTCCACTCAATCCTCGGGACACCTGGTATGGCCAAGGTGACTGTCTTGGCATGACAGTCTAGAATAGCATGGCATGGAGATAACCAATCCATGTCCAGAATAATATCAAAATCTACCATGCTCAACAACAACAAATCAACTCGGGTCTCCAGACCCCCAATAGCCACTAAGCACGACCGATATACATGGTCTACCACAATAATATTGCCTACCGGGGTGGATACATGAACAGGCAAACCAAGGCACCCCCGGGTCGTACCCAAATGGTGAGCAAAATAAGAAGACACATAGGAATAGGTAGAACCGGGATCAAATAAAACTGAGGCATCCCTGTGGCAGACTGAAATAATACCTGTGATAACAGCATCCGAAGCAATAGCATCTGACCGGCCCAGAAGAGCATAGAATCGAGCTTGACCACCACCTGATCGGCCTCCCCCTCTGGGGCGGCCCCTAGCTGCCTGACCCTCACCCCTAGCCGGCAGGGTGGGTGCTGAAGAAGATGGGCCAGAAGATGAGGGCTGACCCCTCTGCTGAGACTGACTACCACGAAGCCGAGGACACTGCCTCCACAAGTGCCCAAACTCCCCGCACTCAAAATAGCTCCCAGGTGCTGGAGAATGGGACTGAAGGGAGCCCCGTGCACCAGAGTGACTGGCTGACGCACTCAGCCTGGAGGAACCCTGAACAGATGGAGCTCATGATGTACTCTGAGCTGGAAGAGCGCCGAGGGATGGCTGGCTCTGCTGATAACCCTGATGACCTCGGCCGAAAGATGACCCACGATACTCAGAGCGAGCTGACTTAGGTGGCCTGAATGAACGACCTCTGCTCTACTGAAACTAACCCCTAGACGGAGCACCACTGAAACTACCAAAACCTCGAGGCCTATTGGCCTCCCTCTCTTCTCTGTCCTGACGGCGAGCCAACTCAATATCACGAGCAATATCAACTGCATCCTCAAAGGAAATACCCAAAACTCTCTCTCGAGTCATCAGAACACGAAGGTGATAGTTAAATCCATCTACAAACCTCTTGATCCTCTCTCTATCGGTCGGAACTATCCAGGAGGCATGACGGGCTAACTTAGAAAATCTCGCCTCATACTGGGTCGCAGTCATGTCTCCCTGTCGAAGCCACTCGAACTACCTACGCAGCTCCTCCCTCTGAGACTGTGGTATCCACTTCTCCAAAAAGATAGTGGAGAACTCTTGCAGCCCCAGTGAACTGAAATACGGTGAATGCTGCTCAGCTAGACTCCAAAATCCCTGCCGTCCGAAGCATATGCTGACACTTGTCAAGAAATCCCTGGGCATCCTCAACCTGAGCACAACTAAAAACTGGAGGCTGAAGCCTACTGAACCTCTCAAGACGACGCTGCTCATCATCTGGCATGGCCGGAACCATAAATTCCTGAACTGGTACATCCGGCTGAGCTGGAGCTGCTCCCGGTATCTGTAAACCCTGCATCACCTGCTCGGGTGTGCGAGCAGCGGGGGTCTGACTACCTCCCCCTGCCTGAGAAGTAGCTGCTGCAGCAGTGGCTGAAACTACCTAGGCTAGGCCAGTGCAAACTGATAGAATCTGAGCCAGGGTCTCCTGGAGACCCGGTATCAGAATGGGCACCACCGGTGCCTGGACTGGTGTTGCTGGAATGTCCGTAGCTGGGGCCTACTCCTGAGCTGGGGCAAATTGTGGAGCAACAGGTGCTGCCCTCGCGGCTCTGCCCCTACCACGACCACGACCACGACCACGACCACGACCACGACCGCGTCCCTGGCCTCTAGTGCCCTCAGTAGGTGGTACTGGAGGTCGACCTCCTCGTCCTGTAGCATGAGTCCTCGCCATCTGCGAGAGAATAGAACACAGAAGTTTAGTTCTCGGATCAACAAAGTCGCACGACAAAAATTTCAAGAATGTGAAGTTTTCCTAAGGGTTCTGCAACCTCTCGAGGATAAATACAGACGTCTCCGTACTGATCTGCGAAACTCTACTAAACCTGCTCATGACTCGTGAGACCTAGTAACCTAGGCTCTGATACCGACTTGTCACGACCCAAACCCACCTGGTCATGATGGCGCCTCTCGTGAAGACGAGGCCAGCCAACAAAACACTTAACTCCTCAATTAACTGACAGTTATAAATCACAAGTAAGCTTAAAGCAAGACTATCGTAACCGACAATACAGACATAACTGTGATAACAAGGAAAGCCAACCCAAATCCAGCCCGCAATCGGGGTGTCACAAGTCATGAGCTACTACAGAGTTTAATCACTACTACAAGACTGTATCTAAGAACATAGTCTGAGATAGATGAAATACAAGAAAAGATAAGGAAGAAACGGGGCTGTGGACGCTGACAGCTACCTCGTCTCTCCGGTACGCCTGATCTGGAAGGAAATCAGCGCTCAGGAACGAACTCTGCTATGCCTGTATCTGCACACATGGTGCAGGGAGTAATGTAAGTACTCCGACCGAGTGAGTAATAAAAATAAATAATATCTGAGAACATAGAAATCCCACAAAGGAACAATTTATGCTATCTCAAGCAGTAAAATCAGGTAAACAGTAGAAACCAGTGAAATACAGTAAGAAAACTTCTTTGAAAACAGTTAAAAACAATTATTCTAAATCAATAAGAGATACTCAGGAACCTGCCCCTCGGGCACCATATCAAACTCTCAGTGCAGTATCAGCCCCGCGGGCTCCGTATCAATCACACAGTACAACATCAGCCCCTCGGGCTCATTCTCACTCTTATGGGTACCTGCGCTCACTGTGGGTGTGCAGACTCCGGAGGGGCTACTATAGCCCAAGCGCTATCAATAAGGCCTAGAAGCCTGCACAATATCAATGCGAGGCCTGAAAGCGTGGTTATAATACGCTCGAGGCCTGAAAGCCTCCTCACATGACACTCGAGGCCTGAAAGCCTCCTCGCATCACTCATCATATCCTCACATATGGCCCTCGGCCTCAATCAGTCCAAAAATAATTCAAAAGCCCCTCGGGCATCAGTAAAACAATATTACTCAGCTCAACCAATTGTTCAAATATCAGTTAAAAACTCCAAGTCTGAGTAAAATAAAGCTGAGTTCATGAAACAGTATAAATCACATGGACTGAGTTCAAATAATATTTCAAATAGTGAGGAAAACAGTGATGATAGTTCATAAGGAGTTCAAACAGTCGGCAATAAGCCCCAAACATGGCAATAAGCCCAAATCATGGTTAAAACAACAAGTCATAGCTAATACGCGGTACAATATTATCCGGACTGGACCAAGTCACAGTCACCAATAGTAAATTACCCTGCGCTCGTCATTGAACGCGTGTCTCATCTCAACACAGCACCAAGTTGTGCAAATCCGGGGTGTCAAGACCTCAGGACATCATTTAAAGTCATTACTCACCTCTAGCCGGCCAAGAGTCTAGCTCGCCAAGCCCTTGCCCCTCGAATCGACCTCCTCGCGCATCGAATCTGAACAAAACCACAAGGAATGTGTTACAATAAGCTAAAGGACATTAACGCAATCGAAAATACTCGAGAAGCATCGAAAATGATGAAGTTGGCAAAATCCGATCCCCGGGCCCACTTCTCAAAAAATTACAAAATTTACATCACCGGACTCCTCGTCTCGCCACGAGTCTATACATATCAAATTTACCAAAATCAGAGTTCAATTGCCCCTTCAAAACCAACATTTAAACTCTCTTAAGTTTCAAGCCCTAACCTCCATTTTTAACTTTTAATTCCTTGAAATTCAGTGATTAATCTATGTTTTTACACCATAATAACATAATCCAAGTCCAATAATTCATACCTGGTGAGACCCCTTCGAATTCTCTTCAAAATCGCCTAAGAAACCGCCTAAGTCGAAGTCCAAAATATTTTTCTTCTCTTTCAAAATCGTGAACCACTGTTCACTTAACCCAGGTCGATTTCCGCTTCTGCGGTTACCGCATACGCGACCAACTGACCGTTTATGCGGTCTGACTTAAAATCCACCGGACCGCTTTTGCGGTCAAGAACCGCTTCTGCGGATCCACGTCCGCTTTTGCAGAAAATTCTGGTCCCTCAAGGACTGCTTTTGCGACCAATACGCCGCATCTGCGGAGCCGCTTATGCGGTCCCTTTTCCGCAGATGCGGAAACAACAGAACCAGCAATACAAACCTGAAGCCAAACTCAAAACTTCTCATTTTTAACACCCGATCTCACCCCGAGGCCCCCAGGACCTCAACCAAAAGCACAGACATGACTAACACCCTATCCAAACTTGCTCGAATCATCAAAATGCTATCGTTAACATCAAAATCCTCAATTTTCATCAAATCAAAGCCTAAGTTTCTTAAAAACTTCCGAATTGCACATTCGATCAAAAACCCGACCTAAACACCTCCGAATGACCTGAAACTTTACCCGCACATCCAAAATCACCTAACAAAGCTACTGCAACTCTCGGAATTCCATTCCGACCCCCGGATCAAAATCTCACCTACCAACCGATATTCGCCAAAATTCAGCCTTCGCTAATTCAAGCCTAATTCTACACCGGACCTCCAAATTCAATTCCGATCGCGCTCCTAAGTCACAAATCATGCCTCGAAGCTAACCAAATTTTCGGAATTCACATCCGAGCCCTCTAACTATAGTCAATTTCCGGTTGACTTTTCCAAAACAAGCTTCCTTCTAAGAGGCTAAGTGCCTCATTTCCAACTAAAACCAATCCATTTTTACCCGATCACCTCAAATACCGATATTGAAATATAGAGAAACATAATATGGGGGAAATGGGTCGGTAACTCACGTGAAAACGGGCCGGGTCATCACACATCACCAGCAACTCCGCTTCAAAATCTGCATGGGACATGTAGAAGTGCAGTATCAGTACAACCGAACCTATTTACTGGTAAGTATTTTGTCTAACCTCTTCGAAGCAGTGACGAGGCTTTTAGTTAAAAAGATGCTTATTTAAATAACATGTACATTATATTAACAGTAAAGCAGTTCACAGTATAATAGATAAAAGTATCAAATACAACCAAGTGAGTGAGACAATGAATACTGCAAAGAACCACAATAGAATATTTATGATCTTTCCTGTTATGAGATTGTTACGACCCAGATTTTCCACCCTCGATGGTCGTGATGGCGCCTACTCGTAGAAGCTAGGCAAGCCACACCTTGAAAATTCGTAACTACTTTTATTGTAAATCCCTTTTTACCAATTTAATTAACAGGAAATAAAAAATGAAACAACAGCAGAATTCGTAATTTAGCGGAAGACTTGAACGAAATAAACCAAAATAATAAGGAAGCTCCACATATCCCTCTACCCAGAACTGGTGTCACAACATTCACGGACTACTAAGATTTACTACATACAACCGTTTGAAAGAAAGTAACACTGTTTGTCTCGAATATAAGAGATAACAGATCATGAATAAAGATGGAGGAGATGCCAGGCCTCTGACGCCTGCAAGCCTTCTCCGGTGTCTCGGTGAACTGAAGGCTGGCTCCCGAGCTACTACTGCTGTCCGGTACCTGGATCTGAGCAAAAGAGCACAGAGTGTAGTATCAGCACAACCGACCCCATATGCTGGTAAGTGCCTAGCCTAATCCTGGCGAAGTAGTGACGAGGCTAGGACCAGACCACCAAATAAACCTGTGCAGTTATATAATATACAGCAAAAAGTAAAGTAGAAATAAACAAATAAGGATGGGAGGGGGAAACATGCTTCCGGCAATAACAGATAAAGCATAATCTCAAGAGAATTATCAGGAAACAAAAATTCAACTTCTAACAAGGATAAGGAAAACAAAGGCAGATTTCACTCTCGGGTTGCAAGCGTGCAACCCGATCCCATTTCTCATATCTTGTGGTAGACGTACCACCCGCTCCCATTTTCTTATATCAACAATTCTTCCGTATGAAATTCACTCCAACAAACGCAACAATCAATACGAATTCATAAGACAGCAAGTACACAAAAATTATGAATCACCGAGGAAAACAAATAATGGCAAGTAGAAATTAAGAACAATTAGGCAATTTAATATTTAGTATATTAAATGTCAAGTAGAAATTAAGACACATAAACATGTAGCAATTATAGCATAAATTCAAGGTATAATATTGGGCAAGGATACCTTGATCCAATAATAACAAGTAACACAATAAAGGAAATGTCAACATAAATATCACAGTAATTGTGGAATAAGACAATTAATGCACTTGATCTGATAACAATAAGAAATCATAATAAACGGCAATAAGTGCATGGCATCACCTTTCGTGCTTTTACACTCTCTCACCAAAACAATACATGATATCACCCTTCGTGCTTTACACTCTTCCTCACCTAAGAAACAATTACAAAGAAATTAGGGAAAGGGATTCAGTGACATCACCATAAAGTCACGTAACCACAGGAAACCAGTAAAATAAATATAAAGAAAAACACAACTCAATTACCAGCAAGAATCAGGGAAATCAAGGACAAGTGCACGACATCACCCTTCGTGCTTTTACTCTCGTCCTCACCATAAGAATCAATATAATAGGCACGGAATGGTACATCGTGCGGCACGCCATCACTCTTCGTGATTTTACTCTCTTTCCTCACATATAATCAATAGAATCGGCACAGAATGGTACATCGTGCGGCACAACATCACCTTTCATGCTTTACACTCTTTCCTCACAATAAACAAACAATGCACGACATCACCCTTCATGCTTTAACACTCTTCCTCACCCAAAAAACAATCACAAACAAGGGGCAAGGGAATAAACAAAATAATAATAGAAATCCTGGCAAGGGAACACAATTAAACAATTAAATCCCGGCAAGGGTACCACATCAATAATCTCAACGTCCCGATAAGGGAAAATAATCGATAAGCAACAATATCCCGGCAAGGGAACAATTTAAATACTCTTTCTCTTCCTTTCACTTTTAATTCATATCTCACTTTACCATTTGAGCCAATACTCCAAAGGGTTCAACCCTTTCATATACGTTCACAATTGTAATATAACTTGAGACAATGCTCCTCGATGTTCATAGGTCACAATTTTCTTTCACAAACTTTTCACAACAAATAGGAATCATCACCAAGGCAAGAGAAATACAACGAAATCAAGATATTCACAATTTAAAGACTCATGGTCATGCTAGATACCAACATATAGATACTCGTCACCATGCCTATACGTCGTACTCGACAATTGCCACATAGCAAATAGGACTCAACTCCTAATCCTTCAAGCTAAGGTTAGACCAAACACTTACCTCAAACTTTCACGACCATATCAATCCTCAATAACGGCCTTTCCTCTTGAATTTGACTCCAAATCAATTTTATCTATACGATAATGACTTCAATACATCAATAAATGCTAAACAATGCGAACCCAATGCCTAATTATAGCTTTTCCATCATTTTCCCCAAAAACTCAAAAACCGACCCCATGCTCGCTTGGTCAAAACACAAGGTTTGAACCAAAATCAAATCACTCATTTACCTATGAGCCCGAATATATAATTTGTTTTCAAATTCGACCCCAAAACGAGGTCTAAATCAAGAAAAATCAAAAAGCCCTCATGTTGATACCCAATTTTTTCCTGTATATTTTTCATATATACAAAATACTTTCAAAATAACATATATATGCATATATGAACATGCCAAAGTGTTTTAGTATCTTTTCCAATATTTTTAAAGATTTTTTAAACCAATTTATTGTCCATTTTAGCAGTATAAACACCAATAATTATTCCCAAATTATTGTCTTGGTGAATAATTTCTTTTATTCTCATATTTATACAAAAATATATCTATAGTAATTTTTATAATTTTTTTACAAATTTATTTGGTATTTTTAAAGTCAAATTGCTTATAATTGTAATTTTAGCCTACTTTGAGGATTAATAGCATTTTATAATTATAAAATTAGTTTCAATATTTTTAAATTAATATTTAGATATTATTAATTGATCCAGTATTTTTAATTTATTTTCAAAATAATTTTTTAATTATTTTTATAAAATAAAAAGGGAAAAACTAGCTATTTAAAATCTGGCACATTTTTATTTCAATTATAGCCAAAATGATCTCCTATTTGACCCAATTTTGAACCCCAAATTGCCCAGCCCAATTCTAATTTAACCTGACCCAGACCCAACCAATTAACCCACCCGGTCAATCCTTTAATCCAGGCCGTTGATCATTTGGATCAACAGCCACGATTAGCCCTTACCTTTTTAATTCACCTAACCCTACCCTAATCCCCTCATTGCCATCTCTCAGCCGCCTTCAAACACTCTTCCACTCTCAAACTCTCTCGAAAGTTCCATAAAACCCTAGCCTCTCTCATCTTCTCCGACCACAATCTCACCGGAATCCATGGCTTCTCAGGCCATGGATAGCCTGTACTCACCCCCTCCACCTTTAAAACCTGGGTGTTCGAAGTTTCGAGGTCTGACCTTGATGGTTTCTTTCAAAGCTTCTCAAATTCATGGCTTTGAAGCCTCTCTGGCCTCGCTCCGGCGTATCAAAGCATTTCGAGCATATTTCTGACCTCTCCGACTCAAGATCGGACTTTCTTCCAAGCCTTTCTCATTTCTAGGGTTTCTATGAAACCCTAAGCTATTCGAGGTTTTCTTTGTTATTTTCTTAAATCTATGCTATATCTGTGTTCTACCGGAGTTTTTAAACGTTTTCCCCAATCTTTTCTTTCAAGATTTGTTTCTCTTCGATTTAGGGTTTCTGAAAAAAGTTTCGAAATGTTTCTTCGACTCTTCTTCTTCTTTTCTTTGTGTGAATATGTCTTGGCTATGTTCTTGTTTCTCTACCTCACATATTCTTCTCCTATGTTCTTATGTTTTCCTTATTATGCATGTTTTCCTATTCTTCTCCGTTCTTTCTTCTACTGGTTTCTATATAATGTTTTCACACGTTTATCTTATGTGTTCGTTAATCCCTGTGTTCCTTTATTGTATTTTCTACTAAGCTCTTAGTTCTTTATTTGCCTTTACTGGACTTTTGTTTGAATTCTAAACATGTTTCATCTACTGTTTCTTTAATTTTATACTTCCTTTTTATCTTCTGAACGTGTTTAAGTTTCAAGCTTCTATTAAAACATGTTCTTTATGTTAGATTTTCACTATGTTTATTTCAAACTGCTATTTTACCTGTTTATTTTCTCATGAGTCTCTGAAAGAGACCTCTGAGCCTGTTCAATTATTTGTCTTCTCGTCTCAGCATCTGAATCGAGTTGAAAACCCTAGGATTTGGGGTTTTTGGCAAGTTTGATATTGTTTTTGGACTAGGGTTCTATTTTAGAACCCTGGACTCTTGACTCGTTCTGAGTCTATGCACTGAGCTTGAACTCCTTTATTTGTGACTTTGAACTTTTCTATACTAGATTCTCTCTAATTAGCATTGTGAGCACATGATTTTTGTCTCAGGAGAATTACTCCTGCAAAATCAAAACCAAAAATATTTGTTTTATTGTGTGCAATTTTTGTGAATTTTTTGTGATATTTTTAGTAATTGTTAACATGTGTGTGTGCGTGTTTGTTGATTAAATTAATAGAAAAAAATACAAAATATGTTGCATTTACATTTAGGATTTAATTTTACATTTAGGATTAATTAAGTAAGTTGTTATTTTACAAAAATGAAAAGAAATCAAAAAATAACGTACTTCACATTTTAGTGTTTAAATGTCAAAATTGTGTGATTTTCTTTTAATTTGTGATTTAATAATTTGTGATAATTACTACTTAGAGTTGGTTAATATTTTTAGGATAATTTGGTCAAGGTAAAATTTTGGTTTGTATTTTATTTTAATTAGAAAGAAAATTGAAAAGAAAAGAAAATAATTAAGAGGAAATTGGATTTGGGCCAATAAACCCCAACCTAACCCAAATATTCCCAAAACCCGCCCCAGAACCAGCCCAAACCAGCACAATCCGGTCCGCCCAGCTTCAAACCAAATGACGTCATTTCAGGAATCTCAAATCTGGACCATTGAATCAGCCTGATCGAACGGTCCAAAACCCTCCCCACAACCCGACCCGTTCCCACACCCGTTCCACCCAGTTACTACACCAAACGACCCCATTTTATTAATTGATCAATCGTGGCCCTTGATTCCTACTGATCCAACGGATCACATTAATTGGCCTTTTGATATACCCAACCCCATTAGACCCCTACCCCCTCAGAAGCCCCCCATCTCGTCTCTTGAGAGACCAAATCCTCCACCACCACAAACCCCCGCTGACCGCCCGCCAGAAATCGCCCACGGTGGCGGTCAGCCACCAAACACCACCATATTCACACCCCGGGTTCCCTTCCTTCTCCTCTTTCCAAACCCCCAATCACTTTTCCTCGAATCCAAGCCAAACCCTTCGAATATCAATTCGAAGGGATGAACCCTAGAGCCACCCTAAAACTCTCCGGTGGCGCCTCCGCCTCCAAACCATCCCAAATCAAAACCCCATAATCCCCTCACCTTCCTCTATCACAAGACCTAACCTGTTTCCTTCGAACATGGACCGGTCTATTCGAATTTCAAATCTAGAAGTTTGAGTCCTAAAATCCAAGTCCAAAACCCGAGGCTCCGAGAGTTTTGAGACTGATTTTGTCACTCAAATAAGGTCTTTCACTTGTTCTTGACAAAGAACAAGTGATTGACCTTATTTGGTGATTCAATCAGAAGGTCAGTCACGAGGTCGAGCTTGAACCGGTAAATTTCCTTTCTCCTAGTTTAATATGTAAGTCCAGTGTGTATTCACATTCCATTTCTCATATCTTCTTCTATTTCTCATCTATTTCTTCTGTGTTACTTGAATTATCTCTATTCGGTTCTTTTAATTTAGGATCAATGTTAATTATTAGCTTCTGTAGTTTCATTTAGATAATTTGTTTGTTTCTTTAGCTTTGGTCCGATTATAATTCGACATGCTTTGCTATCCTCCTACTCTCTGAGTTGGATTTGGACAATTGAAATTTGAAGCCCTATACTCAGGCTGTACAGACCCACTAAATCAATTTGGGGTCAATTTGGGGTCAATTTGACCCATGTTTTGGTCTGTTTTCAGGGGTAACTAACATGAGTTAATTCTCAGGGGTAATTCACATAGGTTTCAGGGGGTAGTTTGGGAATTAGGTTACCCACTATTTGATTAAGGGTAGCTGAATTAATTAAAGGGGGCTGCTAATGAACTGATTGGAGACAGTTATAAGTGGAATTGAAAAGATAATAGACAATTAATAGTTGGGAATGCACTTGCTGATTTTAGGGATTGAAATGGGTATTATTGATTAAATGAAAAGGCACTAGGGTAGTGGGGTAATTAAAAACTTAAAAGATAAGTTGCTAGTGGATTGAGCACTAGTTGTATGCCTATTAAAAGGCTAAAAATCATAATCAAAAGGGGACACACTGAAAAACACACATTGAAAAGCATTCTGAAAAGCTGAGAGAACTTTGAACACATTGAGAGCAGGGAACTTTGAACATTGGAGAATTCTAAAAATTGAGAAAACAAACATTTAGAAGAAAAATCCAAAATACCATAGATTCTATTGTTTTTCCTTAAATCTTATGAGACTTTGAGGATTTTCATTTCTGAAACAATTCTTGAATAATCATAAGTTACAAATGATTTGAATTGGTTGGTTTTCAAGTGTTTGGGTCAAGTTCTCACTGTATTTTGATTACTAAGCATCCGTTGATCCTTCTACTGGGTTGAATTTGGCTAAAAAGAAGACTGGTTTCTTTGGTTCATTTTACTGCTGAATCCTGTTGTTGCTGCTACTGCACCTTACCCCTCTTTACTCTCATTTCCAGGTATTCGTCTCACCTCCTAATGTATAAGAATGGATAAATATGAAGATTGGCTCTCTTAAATGGAAATTTGTAATGATGCAGTTTGCTATTCAATTCTTCTGCGCTTTTGAAACTATTTAGCTTAGCTTAATCTTATTATATTTCTTTCTGTTTGTTCTTAGAATGGACTGCTGTAATATTATTAGCTTAATAGCTCACTATGGAGCATCCAAGGTGCATGAAAGCTCATGTTAAATGTTTTTGCAACATCTGAAAAGTTGCAGGTGTATGAGATTATATAATTAGTATATTTGGTGATCAGTATGTAGGTCAGCTTCTATGTTTGTATTGTTGAAAGGAATATGATCCAATTTAAGCTATAAATGTGATTATGTATAGAATCCATGGTAGAAAGGGAAGGTGTGATTATATAATTAGTTGTTTTGATGTTATTTCTCAATATGTGAATAAACATCTTATAAATGTGTTTCATTTTCATGACTAGTTCGGCAGATTTGCAAGCAAACTAATTTAACAAGTTATATCATGCTTCATTAATCATATGTTATGTTATTTTCTTGAAGTATATACAACTGTGAAGAAGCAAATTTGATTGTGGTGATGAAATTATTAGCTTATAGTTGAGGATACAGGTTTGTTTTGCTTTGGTGAGGACTCGATGTTGAGTCCGAGATCCTCAACTTTGCTCTCGTAGATTGGGCTCATTGAGCCTTGAAATCTAAAGCTATTTGCATATGGCCTTTTACTGCAATTTGGGCTTGTTGTTTGAGCCCATTAATTCGCTCATTTGTTTGTTGGATTGCATTGGGTAGTAAATTTGACCCGCAAAAAATGTGTGAAAGGAAAAATAAAAAATATTTAGCTTAGTTAATCTGATTTAATGGTTAAAAATTAGAGTTTAAATTAGTTAATTCGATTTAAGTTCTGTGTTGGCATAAGTTGATTTGAACCATTTGGGCCCAAGCTGGATGGAATCCTTAAATGTATTTTGGGCTTGTTATCGAGTTTGGCCCAAATTATTTCAATTAGTGAGCTTTGTAATTGTAGTACGTCATGGGATCTAGCTTCAGAGAAAAATGGATCACTGCGTATTTATTTCATTTTAGTATTTCAAACAATTGGGAAGTGAGCTAGACTAGATAAGACGTAGTTTATGGCTTTTCAAGCATTTAAGTGTGAATACCCTTTAAAATAGAATTGAGGTATGCCGCGCCAAATAGAATCTCAAATACGTAGTCCTCGCTTCATTATTTCTTTTGAATCTTAGAATTTGGATAAGCCATTTAGCAAATTTCCATGGTGTGACGACCCAAAGGGTCATCACCGGTTTTCTCTTTCTTTCCTCACTTCCGAGGCCTTGAAAACCTCCTTTTACTAGCCTCGATTTGCATGCGCAGTCCGAGCGCATAGCCGGAAAACTTATATATGAGTTCTGTGTGAAAAATGGTGAATTTTGATATTAATATGCATAATATTGACTTCGGTCAACATTTTGGCTAAACGGACCCAGACCCGTGATTTGACGGTCCTAGAGGGTCCGTAGGAAAATATGGGACTTGGGTGTGTGCCCGGAATCGAATTCCGAGGTCCCAAGCCCGAGGAATGAATTTTTCTGTGAAATTGTTTTCTGAAATTAATTAAGGAAATTGGAAATGAAAATTATTAAAAGACTATGGTATCAGGCTCGTATTTTGGTTCTGACGCCCGGTACAAGTCTTATATATATTTTAAGCACTATCTGTAAAGTTTGGTTGAAAACGGACGTCGTTTGACGTGTTTCGGACTATAAGTTCCAAATTTAAAGTTTATGAAGTTTAGAAGAAAATCATGTGTTTTGAGGCGTGATTCTATGCATATGGTGTTTATTTGGCGATTTGATCGCACGAGTAAGTCCGTAGGATATTTTTGAGGTTGTATACATGTTTGGTTTGGAGCCCCGAGGGCTCGGGTGAGTTTTGGATAGGCATCAGATTGCATTTTCTCATTTTTAAAAATCTGGTGTTCTCCAATTCTACAGGCTTCGCAATTTCAAAGCCAGCACTCGCAAATGTGAGCTCGCAATTGCGAGCATTTTATCACAAATGCGAGACTTTCCCTGGGCAGCCACCTTCGCAATTGCGAAGATATCCATCGCAAATGCGATGCCCGCCTAAGCCTCATCCTTCGCAATTGCGAGTTTTCTCGCAAATGCGAGCCTTCCACTTTTCTTCAGAGTTCGCAAATGTGAACTAGTCCTTGCATTTCCCAAATTTTGCAAGGTTCACAATTGCAAACCCAACTTCGCAATTCCCACATCTGAGGCCTGCATTTTTCATACTTAGTTGAATTTTCACCTCATTTCTTCATTCTTTCAACTCAAACACTCCATAGGCGATTTTCCAAGAAAACTTTCTTCCCCAAATCATTTGTAAGTCAATTTTTACTAAATTTCTTCAATCTTCATCATCATTAAACATGTTTTTATCTTAAAATCAAGGATTTCCGTGGGTGAAAATGGGGATTTTGGGTAGAACCTAGGTTTTCTTAAAATTGGGGATTTGGACCTCAATTTGAGGTCCGATTTCAAAACAAATCATAGGTATGAACTCGTGGGGGAATGGGTAACAGGGTTTTGGTTCGAACCTCGAGTTTTGACCACATGGTCCCGGGGGCATTTTGGGAATTTTTGAGTAAAACTTTTGGAAATTCATTTTCATGCATTCAAGTTGATTCAATTAGCATTTGCTGATACATTCAAGTAATTTGTGACTAGATTCGGGCGGTTGTGTGGTGAATTCGAGGGGTAAAGCTATACTAGAGGCTTGAGTGGATTTTTGGAGCATTTGAGGTAAGTGTTTGTTCTAACTTTGGCTTGAGGGAATAGGACTAGGATATTATTTGCTAACTGCTAAATGTGGACTACGGTGCATAGTCATGGTGACGGTTATCTATGCACCGGAGTCTAGCATGACTGTGAGTCTTAAGTGTGTTTGGCTCGGATTTTGTGATACATATTCCTTGTTTAATTGATAAGTTTCATATAATGTGAATGGTTGAGGAAGAATTGTGATTGGTATATTATTGGAGCACTGGCTCGAACTAGAAATTGATAACTGAGAAAGAAGTGATTAAAAGAGGAAGTGTTGTGATTATTCCCTTGCCGGGACGCGTAGTCTATTGTTGTTGTTGCTCCTTTGCCAGGATTTAAGCATTATATGTATTCTCCCTTGCCGGGATATTTGGGCTGTTAGTTGTACCCTTGCCGGGTTAAATCATTATGTTGTTGAATTCCCCTAATGGGGCCTCCTCTAGAAAGATTATATGTATTATTCATTGTGAAATGGGATCGTGTGGCACACTGTCCACTTATGGATTATGAAATGGGATCGTGTGGCACGCCGTCCACTTATGAATTATAAAATGGGATCGTGTGGCACGCCGTCCACTTATCAATTATGAAATGGGATCGTGTGGTACACCGTCCACTTATGAATTATGAAATAGGAT
Source organism: Nicotiana glauca (assembly GCA_026770625.1). Taxonomy (NCBI): domain Eukaryota; kingdom Viridiplantae; phylum Streptophyta; class Magnoliopsida; order Solanales; family Solanaceae; genus Nicotiana; species Nicotiana glauca. Next base: position 19,471 of record MDKF010166906.1, on the reverse strand, counting down.
CATGTGGCGCGCCGACCACTTATAAATATATACTATGGAATCGTGAGGCACGTCGACCACTTATATGAGTCTTAATATTGATGTAGTTTTGTTGTTATATCTGTTGATCTATTTTCACTGTATCCCCCCGAGCATGCGCCTTCCCAGTTTTTATTTGATGTTTTCTGTTGTTATTTCCGTTGCCTTTGTATATATATATGTAACGACCCGACCGGTCGTTTTGAGAAATTAAGCTCCGTTCGGCGGCATAAGGTCTGGAACAGCTTCGGAATATGAGCATCGACTTGCGTCCGTGGTGGAATTCGGCTTTTGGATGGTTTAGAGTCAAATTAGAGAAGAAACCTTATTTTGGAAGTTAGAACGGTGAAAGTTGACCGGAATTGGAATTTTGGGTAAACGACCCCAGAATGGGCCATGGATGATCTCAAAAGCTTCGCATGGTGATTTTGGACTTAGGTGCGCGTCCGCATTCGGATTTGGAGGTCCGTAGAGTAATAGAGGCATCTCGCCGAAAGTTGAAGTTAGAAAAACGAAGAAGTTTGACCCACAATTGACTTTTGAGACATCGGGATCGGAATGCGATTCCGAGAGTTGGAACAACTCCGTTATGTTATTTTGGACTTGTCTGCAAAATTTGGCGTCATTCCGAGTTGAATTGATAGGTTTCGGTATGGGTTTCGATATTTGAAGATTTAGAAGTTCATAAACTTGATTTTTGGTTTGATTCGTCGTTTTGATGTTGTGTTATATGATTTGGAACTTTGAGCGAGTCCCTGTTAGGTTATATGACTTGTGTGTGTGATTGGTTGAGGTCCCGGGGGTTTCGGGTGTGTTCCGGATGCTCAACGGGCAAATTTTGGAGTTTGAAATAAAATTTGCAGCAGGCCTTCTGGTGTTTCCGCTTCTGTGGCTTGGGGACCGCAAAAGCAACTTGGTCACCGCAGGAGCAAAAATAGGGCAAGGCAGCTGGGTCCGCAGAAGCGGAATCGCTTCCACGATTGTAAGACCGCAGAAGCGAAATTTGGTATTTGAACTGAGGAGTCGCAAAAGCGGCTGGTGGTCCACATGTGCGGGACTGCAGAACCGGTCCCTTGTCCGCAGAAGCGGAAAGCACTGTTCTGAAAAGGGGACAATCTGAGGGATTATTTCAAAAGTTAGAAAAATCAAAATTTAGCTCAGGAGAAGGCGATTTTGGGTGGATTTTGAAGAGGAGATCACTGGGTAATGTTTCCTTAACCTCATTTAGTTGTTTTCTATCTATATAATTAAATCCACCATTAGAATTCGCATTCAAGGTCAAAATTGGGGAAAATTGGATGAAACTTCTTAGATTTAATTATTGTGTTTTGAGTGGTCATTTGACCTCCGAATTGGGAGATTTTTATTTGGTGAACGAAATTTCTTGAGTTGATCCTCTTGCTTTGTTCCTGTATATATTGTCATTTGTTGTGTTGTACTTGAGATTGTGATGTATGAGGTTCCTACTGTGCGGTTGTTGAGATTGTGCTGCACGAGGTTTCTGCCGTGCGGCTGTTGATATTGTGATGCACGAGGTCCTTTCCATGCAGTTGTTGAGATTGTGATGCACAACATTTCTGCCGTGCGGTTGTTGATATTGTGATGCACGAGGTCTTTGCCGTGCCATTGTTGTTATTGATGTTTTGCACATGCGGCGTAATAAGGCGGGATATGTTATATGCTTATATGTGGGTTGCGCATGTGGCGGAATAAGGTGGAACATTGTTATGCACGGTGGCGAAATAAGGCGATGCCTATTATACTATTTATTGCACACGTGGCGAAATAAGGCGGGCTATGTTAGGGATTGATTGTATAGAGTTGTGACGGCCTGTGGAGGCATTCCTATTTGTTTTATATTGTGATTGTGGGTTGTTCACCTGTATGAACGTTACCGCTTGGAAGTTGTGAGGGAACATCGTACGTGCGGTCCGTCCTCCTTTTCATGTTTGCTAGTTGGTAGAATTTCGTTAGAAACATTTGCACAGGCATACACGTAGCTGAACACTCCTATTAGAGGTGAATTCCTCCTGATTTTTCTAAGGGTGGAGGTATGCCCTCGTTTGTCCATTATATTTGTGAGAGTGGCTCTAGTTAGCCAGTTAGTTGTCGGTATGACCATGAGATTGATGGGGCATAAGATGCCAATTGTTAGATTTCAGATGCTGGGTCTTCGCGAGTTGTGGTTTGTCCGAGACTTGGTGAATTTGTGGAAAGAGTTGAATAAGACCTTTTGTGAACATCATTGTAGGATATGAGTCATTGACTTGTCTTTTTCTTTCCTTGCTGTGTTGTAACCTTAGGATTTGGATTGTGATTCTGCCGTCGTTTTGTATCATCGTTTATTATATTCTTATTGTTAATTGTTGTATTTATCCCTTATTGTGAATGGTAGCATTTTTGGTCGTTCATGCATTCTTTACATATTTATATGTCGTTACCATTATTCCTATGATTATACTGTTTATTCACCGGTAGGTGTTTCAACTGTTCCTCATCACTACTCCACCAAGGTTAGTCTTGATACTTACTGGGCACCGCCGTGGTGTGCTCACACTACGCTTCTGCACATTTTTGTTGTGCAGATACATGTACTCTCGTTCAGTTCTGTCAGCCTTGGAAGGAGGCGTATCGGTAAAGACTTCAAGGTATATCTGCTACGTCCGCAGACCGAGGAGTCCCTGTCGAGCTTTTCTGTAATAAGTATAGTTCTTCCAGTATTTTCTCCTTTGTATAGATATTCTTGAGTCAGAGCCTCTTATGTTTCCCTTAGCTTGTGATTTGTGAGTTTTCGGGTTTTGGGGAGTTTGTTAGCTTCGAGAATTGTTGTGGTATGTGTCGAGCGGCATCTTAAGCACTATTTATTTCACCAGTTCAGTTTTATTTATTTTCTTCCGCAAATTTTGGTTTATCTTCCGCATTTTTAGGCTTATCTAGTCATAGGGACTAGGTGCCATCACGAAATGTTCATGGAAGGTGAACTGGGGTCGTGACAAGTTGGTATCAGAGCTCTAGGTTCATAGAGTCACAGATCACAAGCCGGTTTATTAGAGTCTTGTGGATCGGTACGGAGACGTCTGTACTTATCTGCGAGAGGCTATGTAACCGTTAGGAAAATTTCAACTTCATTTGATTTCCCTATTGTGCAAGATTTTTAACATCCACAATCCTAAATCTTTGTCTTCCTTTCTCTCACAGATGGTGAGGACACGTACTACTCGAGGTGATCATGCACCCACGCCCCTACTGCAGTTGTCGGAGGTCAGGGCCGAGGTATAGTTCGAGGACGCGCATGTGGTTCAGTAAGAGCGCATGCGCGAGCTGTCGCCGAGGCACCACCAGCAGATCCAGCCAGAGTCCAGGCACCTGACACGCCCACTACTACTACTACCCCAGCCATTTAGGAGACTTTGGCGCAGTTCATGAGTATGTACACAACTTTGGCTCAGGTAGGATTGCTTCACCTTGTTGCAGCCACATCCCAGGCCGGGGGAGGAGCACAGACTCCCGCCGCCGGCACTCCTGAGCAGCGAGCGCATGTTGAGCAGGTCCCAGAGATTATTCCTACGCCGCTTGGGGTACCAGTTCAGCCCGAGGGCATGGCAGCAACTTCCAAGCAGGAGCAGATGAGACTAGAGAGGTTCAAGAATTATGATCCTCCAGTGTTCAGTGGATTTGCATCAGACGATGACTTGGGGTTTCTTGATGAGTTCTACCATATTCTCCGTACTATGGGTATCTCTAGATCGAGTGGGGTTTCTTTCACTACTTTTCAGCTTTGAGGAGCCGCATATGATTGGTGGCGCACCTACGAGTTAGACAGTCCAGACGAGGCAGCTTCACTAACTTGGACTCAGTTTTCAGATATGTTCCTGAGAGAGTTTGTTCCTCAGAGCCTCAGGGATGCATGGCGCACTGAGTTTGAGCTTTTGTGCAAGGGTGCTACGACCGTCTCGGAGTATGCTGTACGTTACACTAGTTTGGCTAGACATGCCTTAGCCTTGGTTTCTACTATTCACGAGAAGGTTCGCCGGTTCATTGAGGGAATTATTCCTAGCATCAGGTCCAGCATGGCCCGTGAGTTGCAGATGGATATTCCATATATGTAGGTGGTGAACATTGTTAGGAGGACAGAGGGTATGCATGCTAGAGAGAGAGAGAGGGCAGGCAGGGTCATGAGAGAGAGCAGACGAGAGCAGGAGCGAGAGTTTAAGGAGGCGAGGGGTCCTCGTAGACCGAGGAGATATACTGGTCCTTATTTTGGAGGTAGGGTGCATCATGGTAGAGGTTTTGCGGGTCAGCCAGTTCAGTTCGCGCTTCAGACTATGCATGGTGATTCAGGTGTTCAGGGTTCTCGGAGTACCCATACCACATAGTTCCCACTGCCTCGTCAGTAGAAAGGGTGCTTTGAGTGTGGAGATACTAGCCACATGGTGAGAGATTGTCCCAAACTTCGGACTGATATGTCACAGCGAGGTTTTCAGGCAAGTAGAGGGCGCCTAAAAGGGGGAGGCCCGACTCGTTTATGTATTTCTTATAGTAGGTTTGAGGCCGGTGTGCCAGCTAATGTCATTCTGGTACGAGTTCAGTTTGTTATTGTGGGAACTATGTGTAGTTCATCACAGTTCCGCTTATCGGGGCGGATTTCCTTGTTTGTTGCTCCATTTATGGGAGCGCTTCATGATTTGCACTCCGTCTATGTGATTATCCTGTTGGGAGGTTTTATGAGTGATAGCCGTGTCTATCGTCTGATTCTAGCCGTTCTCGAGAGTTACGAGGCTAGTAGTATTTTCCTGTTGTCTATTTTGGTGGACTTGATGTGACTTCTGAGTATTCTTGGTTACGAGCTGTGATTTCTATTCTCCACTGGTGTGGGAGCTGGTCTGTGTTGTAAAATGTAGATGCTATTGATCTGGTGAGAGTCTCTAGATGGGTTGACTGTGCCCTACTTGTGATTCAGTGTTGAGGGCGGGACCCTCGGGATTCCAGGTGGTTTGATATGTTGAGACCGGGCTGTGTACTAGGGTGAGAGTTTTATCAGTATAAGATCCTTGTGAGTCCTTTATGTTCTTTCATTCCTTCTTTTTAAATGTCCTGGTAGATTTGCGTTGTAGAATAATTTGTGCTAGTTTGATTGTTTGTTAGCTCCCTTATGTGTTTTCCCTTCCCATATTCATTCATTTTCATTTTATGCTTCTTAAGTTTTAGTTTGTGGGGTGTGTACCCGTTGGTGTTGGCTGAGATTTGGTTATTCAGGTGTTTTGTTATGTGGCTTTGTTGGTTATTGTATCATCGCCAGTGTTTTGGAGGTTTGAGAAATGTTCCTATGAATATGAGGCTTATGGCCGGTACGGATTTGATCCCAGGCAAGTATTGCTATCGAAAATGTTATTGTAGGCCTATATGTGGTATGTCATGTTGAGTGGTTGTACCCTGTATGTGTTGGCTTGTATTGAAATAGCTGGTTGAGTCTGATACCGGATATGGACTTGGAATCGGGTCTTTTGGGAAACGGATGGAAGGCGAGAATTCTGGCTTGAAAGCTTAATGGTATTGCTAGAAAGGTCAAATTTCAGTTGAGATGACGTCGTCGTGCTTATATAAGTTGGAGTGACGAGGGATAACTCGCGGGTGTATGTTGGAAGTGCGCACTCAGTGACTTGAGGACTTCGAGGCGAATCTTAGCACGTTCGAGAATGAACGTTGGTTTTAAGAGGGGGAGGATGTAACGACCCGACCGGTCGTTTTGAGAAATTAAGCTCTGTTCGGTGGCATAAGTTCTGGAACAACTTCGGAATATGAGCATCGACTTGCGTGCGTGGTGGAATTTGGCTTTCGGATGGTTTAGAGTCAAATTAGAGAAGAAACCTTGTTTTGGAAGTTAGAACGGTAAAAATTGACCAGAATTGGACTTTTGGGTAAAAGACCCCGGAATGGGCCGTGGATGATCTCAACAACTTCGCATGGTGATTTTGGACTTAGGTGCGCATCCAGATTCGGATTTGGCGGTCCGTACAGTAATAGAGGCATCTCGGCGAAAGTTGAAGTTAGAAAAATGAAGAAGTTTGACCCACAATTGACTTTTGAGATATCGGGATCGGAATGCGATTCCGAGAGTTGGAACAACTTCGTTATGTTATTTTGGACTTGTCTGCAAAATTTGGCATCATTTCGAGTTGAATTGATAGGTTTCGGTATGGGTTTCCATATTTGAAGATTTAGAAGTTCATAATCTTGATTTTTGGTTTGATTCGTCGTTTCGATGTTGTGTTATATGATTTGGAACTTCGAGTGAGTCCGTGTTAGGTTATATGACTTGTGTGTGTGATTGGTTGAGGTCCCGGGGGCTCGGGTGTGTTCCGGATGCTCAATGGGCAAATTTTGGAGTTTGAAAGAAAATTTGCAGCAGGCCTTCTGGTGTTTCCGCTTCTGCGGCTTGGGGACCGCAGAAGCGGAGCCGTAGAAGCAGCTTGGTCACCGCAGGAGCAAAAACAGGGCAAGGCAGCTAGGTCCGCAGAAGCGGTGGAAATTCCGCTGAAGCGGAATTGCTTCCGCGAGTGTAAGATCGCAGAAGCGGAATTTGGTATTTGAACTGAGGAGTCGCAGAAGCGGCTCGTGGTCCGCATGTGCGGGACCGCAGAAGCGGTCCCTTATCTGCAGAAGCGGAAAGCACTGTTCTGAAAAGGGGAAAATCCGAGGGTTTATTTCAAAAGTTAGAGAAATCAAAATTTAGCTCGGGAGAAGGCGATTTTGGGTGGATTTTGAAGAGGAGATCACTGGGTAATGTTTCCTTAACCTCATTTAGTTGTTTTCTATCAATATCTAGTTAAATCCACCATTAGAATTCGAATTCAAGGTCAAAATTGGGGAAAATTGGATGAAACTTCTTAGACTTAATTATTGTGTTTTGAGTGGTAATTTGACCTCCGAATTGGGAGATTTTTATATGGTTAGACTTGTGAGAGTATGAGGGTTCTGAAAATGTGAAACTTATCCGATTCCGAGATATTGGACTGAGGGGTGTTTTGGTTATTTTACCTAATTTTGCGCTTTAGCTTTGAATTAAATAATAGAATCAGTTGCTTGAGATGTTAATTACAATGTGTGATTTAATTGAATAGATTTGAGCCATTTGGAGTTGAGAACTCGTGGAAAGAACGTGGTTGCTAGCTGATTTAGCCGGTTTGAGGTAAGTATCTTGCCTAACCTTGTGTGGGGGACTTCCCCTTAGGAATTGAGTCTTCCTTGCTAATTGTATTCCTCATACGCGAGCTGACGAGTGCGTGCTCGGATTTATTTGTGGAAAATTGCCCCTTTTTGTCTCCTAGATCCTTATAATCATCGAATATGAAGTTGTTCTTAATACGACTGAGTTCCATGTTATTAGTTTCACCTCTACATGACTTACTTGGAATTTACTGCCTTTTTTGGTTATTCTTGTTGCCTAATTGATTTTTACTTGTTTAACTGTGGACATTTACCCCTCTATAGTCATACTATCTTTCCTAACTGCTTGTCTTTATCTGGAAAGCCTTATTTCTATCTCATGTAAATAATTGGTCTTAATTGGAAAGAAGTTAGATATCCTATGTCTAGTTGATATTTTCCTTAATTGTAAATTATTGATTCATGTTAACTTCCTTGTTGTTGAACTGAATATTATGAAATTATTGTTTTGTATTATTTCTCTCTTGGCGAGTGGTTCTTATTGCGCTTCGTATTTCCCTGTTACGGTTATTCCTTATGAGTCAGTTGTACCGCCTTTTGGTGAACAGAATTTCTTGAGTTGATCCTCTTGCTTTGTTCTTTTAAATATTGTCATTTGTTGTTCTGTACTTGAGATTGTGATGCACGAGGTTCCTGCTGTGCTGTTGTTGAGATTGTGATGCACGAGGTTTCTGCCGTGCGGCTATTGATATTATGATGCACGAGGTCCTTGTCATGCAGTTATTGAGATTGTGATGCACAAGGTTTCTGTCGTGCGGTTGTTGATATTGTGATGCACGAGGTCTTTGCCGTGCCATTGTGGTTATTGATGTTTTGCACATGCATCGTAATAAGGTGGGATACGTTATATGCTTATATGTGGGTTGCGCATATGGCGGAATAAGGTGGGACGTTGTTATGCACGTGTGGCGAAATAAGGCGATGCCTATTATACTATTTATTACACACGTGGCGAAATAAGGTGGGCTATGTTAGGGATTGATTGTATAGAGTTGTGACGGCCTGTGGAGGCATTCCTATTTGTTTTATATTGTGATTGTGGGTTGTTCACCTGTATGAACGTTACTGCTTGGGAGTTGTGAGGGAACATCGTACGTGCGGTCCGTCCTCCTTTTCATGTTTGCTAGTTGGTAGAATTTTGTTTGAAACATTTGCACAAGCATACACGAAGCTGAACACTCCTATTAGAGGTGAATTCCTCCAGATTTTTCCAAGGGTGGAGGTATGCCCTCGTTTATCCATTATATTTGTCAGAGTGGCTCTAGTTAGCCAGTTAGTTGTCAGTTTGACCATAAGATTGATGGGGCACAAGATGCAAATTGTTAGATTTTAGATGCTGGGCCTTCGCGAGTTGTGGTTTGTCCGAGACTTGGTGAATTTGTGGAAAGAGTTGGATAAGACCTTTTGTGAACATCATTGTAGGATATGAGTCATTGACTTGTCTTTTTCTTTCCTTGCTGTGTTGTAACCTTAGGATTTGGATTGTGATTCTGCCGTCGTTTTGTATCATTGTTTATTATATTCTTGTTGTTAATTGTTGTATTTATCCCTTATTGTGAATGGTAGCATTTTTGGTCGTTCATGCATTCTTTACATATTTATATATCGTTACCATTATTCCTATGATTATACTATTTATTGACCGGTAGGTGTCTCGACTGTTCCTCGTCACTACTCCACCACGGTTAGTCTTGATACTTACTGGGCACCGCCGTGGTGTGATCATACTACTCTTCTGCACATTTTTGTTGTGCAGATACAGGTACTCTCGTTCAGTTCTGTCAGCCTTGGAAGGAGGCGTATCGTAGAGACTTCAAGGTATATCTGCTACGTTCGCAGACCGAGGAGTCCCTATCCAGTTTTTCTGTAATAAGTATAGTTCTTCCGGTATTTTCTCCTTTGTATAGATATTCTTGAGTCAGAGCCTCTTATGTATCCCTTAGCTTGTGATTTGTGAGTTTTCGGGTTTTGGGGAGTTTGTTAGCTTCGAGAATTATTATCGTATGTGCCGAACGGCACCTTAAGCACTATTTATTTCACCAGTTCAGTTTTATTTATTTTCTTCCGCAAATTTTGGTTTATCTTCCGCATTTTTAGGCTTACCTAGTCATAGGGACTAGGTGCCATCACGACTTGTTCATGGAGGGTGAACTGGGGTCGTGACAAGTTGGTATCAGAGCTCTAGGTTCATATGAGTCACAGATCACAAGCCGGTTTATTAGAGTCTCGTGGATTGGTACAGAGACGTCTGTACTTATCTGCGAGTGGCTATGTAACCGTTAGGAAAAATTCAACTTTATTTGATTTCCCTATCGTGCAAGATTTTTGACATCCACAATCTTAAACCTTTGTCTTCCACTCTCTCACAGATGGTGAGGACACGTACTACTCGAGGTGATCATGCACCCGCACCCCCTACTGCAGTTGTCGGAGGTCAGGGCCGGGGTATAGTTCAAGGATGCGCACGTAGTTCAGTAAGAGCATCTGCGCGAGCTGTCGCCGAGGCACCACCAGCAGATCCAGCCAGAGTCCAAGCACCTGACACGCCCACTACTACTACTACCCCAGCCATTTAGGAGACTTTGGCACAGTTCATGAGTATGTACACCACTTTGGCTCAGGTAGGATTGCTTCACCTTGCTGCAGCCACATCCCAGGCCGGGGGAGGAGCACAGACTCCCGCCGCCCGCACTCCTGAGCAGCGAGTGCATATTGAGCAGGTCCCAGAGATTATTCCTATGCTGCTTGCGGCACCAGTTCAGCCCGAGGGCATGGCAGCGGCTTCTGAGCAGGAGGAGATGAGACTAGAGAGGTTCAAGATGTATGATCCTCCAGTGTTCAGTGGATTAGCATCAGACGATGCCTTGGGGTTTCTTGATGAGTGTTGCCATATTTTCCGTACTATGGGTATCTCTAGATCGAGTGGGGTTTCTTTCACTACTTTTCAGCTTCGAGGAGCCGCCTATGATTGGTGGCGCACCTATGAGTTAGACAGTCTAGATGAGGCAGCTTCACTGACTTGGACTCAGTTTTCAGATATCTTCCTGAGAGAGTTTGTTCCTCAGAGCCTCAGGGATGCATGGCGCACTGAGTTTGAGCTTTTGTGCAAGGGTGCTATGACCGTCTCGGAGTATGCTATACGTTACACTAGTTTGGCTAGACATGCCTCAGCCTTGGTTTCTACTATTCACGAAAAGGTTCGCCGGTTCATTGAGGAAATTATTCCTAGCATCAGGTCCAGCATGGCCCGTGATTTGGAGATAGATATTCCATATCAGTAGGTGGTGAACATTGTTAGGAGGATAGAGGGTATGCATGCTAGAGAGAGAGAGGGCAGGCAGGGTCATGAGAGAGAGCAGACGAGAGCAGGAGCGAGAGTTTGAGGAGGCGAGGGGTCCTCGTAGACCGAGGAGATATACTGGTCCTTATTTTGGAGGTAGGGTGCATCATGGTAGAAGTTTTGCGGGTCAGCCAGTTCAGTTCGCGCTTCAGACTATGCATGGTGATTCAGGTGTTCAGGGGTCTCGGAGTACCCATACCGCATAGTTCCCACTGCCTCGTCAGCAGAGAGGGTGCTTTGAGTGTGGAGATACTGGCCACATGGTGAGAGATTGTCCCAAACTTCGGACCGATATGTCACAGTGAGGTTTTCAGGCAGGTAGAGGGCGCCTAAAAGGGGGAGGCCCGACTCGTTTATGTGTTTCTAATAGTAGGTTTGAGGCCGGTGTGCCAGCTAATGTCATTCTGGTACGAGTTCAGTTTGTTATTGTGGGCACTATGTGTAGTTCATCACAGTTCTGCTTATCGGGGCGGATTTCCTTTTTTGTTGCTCCATTTATGGGAGCGCTGCATGATTTGCACTCCGTCTATGTGATTATCCTGTTGGGAGGTTTTATGAGTGATAGCCGTGTCTATCGTCTGATTCTAGTCGTTGTCGAGAGTTACGAGGCTAGTACTATTTTCCTGTTGTCTATTCTGGTAGGCTTGATGGGACTTCTGAGCATTCTTGGTTACGAGCTGTGATTTCTATTCTCCACTGGTGTGAGAGCTGGTCTGTGTTGTAAATTCTAGATGGTATTGATCTAGTGAGAGTCTCTAGATGGGTTGACTGTGCCCTACTTGTGATTCAGCGTTAAGGTCGGGACCCTCGGGATTCCAGGTGGTTTGATATGTTGAGACCGGGCTGTGTACTGCGGTGAGAGTTATATCAGTATAAGATCCTTGTGAGTCCTTTATGTTCTTTCATTCCTTCTTGTTAAGTGTCCTGGTAGATTTGCGTTGTAGAATAATTTGTGCTAGTTTGATTGTTTGTTAGCTCCCTTATGTGTTTTCCCTTCCCATATTCATTCATTTTCATTTTATGCTTCTTGAGTTTTAGTTTGTGGGGTGTGTACCCGTTGGTGTTGGCTGAGATTTGGTTATTCGGGTGTTTTGTTATGTGGCTTTTGTGGTTATTGTATCATCGCCAGTGTTTTGGAGGTTTGAGAAAAGTTCCTATGAAGACGAGGCTTATGGCCGATACGGATTTGATCCCAGGCAAGTATTGCTATCCGAAATGTTATTGTGGGCCTATGTGTGGTGTGTCATGTTGAGTGGTTGTACCCTGTGTGTGTTGGCTTGTATTGAAATAGCTGGTTGAGACTGATACCGGATATGGACTTGGAATCGGGTCTTTTGGGAAACGGATGGAAGGCGAGAATTCTGGCTTGAAGGCTTAATGGTATTGCCAGAAAGGTCAAATTTTAGTTGAGATGGCGTCGTCGTGCTTATATAATTTGGAGTGACGTGGGATCACCCGCGGGTGTATGTTAGAAGTGCGCACTAAGTGACTTGAGGACTTTGAGGCGAATCTTAGCACGTTCGAGAATGAACGTTGGTTTTAAGAGGGGGAGGATGTAACGACCCGACCGGTCGTTTTGAGAAATTAAGCTCCGTTCGGCAGCATAAGGTCTGGAACAGCTTCGGAATATGAGCATCGACTTGCGTGCATGCTGGAATTCGGCTTTCGGATGGTTTAGAGTCAAATTAGAGAAGAAACCTTGTTTTGGAAGTTAGAACGGTGAAAATTGACCGGAATTGGACTTTTGGGTAAACGACCTCAGAATGGGCTGTGGATGATCTCAATAGCTTCGCATGGTGATTTTGAACTTAGGTGCTCGTCCGGATTCGGATTTGGAGGTCCGTAGAGTAATAGAGGCATCTCAGCGAAAGTTGAAGTTGGAAAAACGAAGAAGTTTGACCCACAGTTGACTTTTGAGATATCGAGGTCGGAATGCAATTTCGAGAGTTGGAACAGCTCCGTTATGTCATTTTGGACTTGTCTGCAAAATTTGGCGTCATTCCGAGTTGAATTGATAGGTTTCAGTATGGGTTTCGATATTTGAAGATTTAGAAGTTCATAAACTTGATTTTTGGTTTGATTCGTGGTTTCGATGTTGTATTGTATGATTTGGAACTTCGAGCGAGTCCGTGTTAGGTTATATGACTTGTGTGTGTGATTGGTTGAGATCCCGGGGGCCTCGGGTGTGTTCTGGATGCTCAACGGGCAAATTTTAGAGTTTGAAAGAAAATTTGCAGCAGGCCTTCTGGTGTTTCCGCTTCTACGGCTTGGGGACCGCAGAAGCAGAGTCGCAGAAGCGGCTTGTAGGAGCGAAAAGAGGGCAAGGCAGCTGGGTCCGCAGAAGCGGTGGAAATTTTGCTGAAGCGGAATCGCTTCTGCGAGTGTAAGACTGCAGAAGAGGAATTTGGAATTTGAACTGAGGAGTCGCAGAAGCGGGTCGTGGTCCGCATGTGCGGGACCGCGGAAGCAGAAAGCACTGTTCTGAAAAGGGGAAAATCCGAGGGTTTATTTCAAAAGTTAGAGAAATCAAAATTTAGCTCGGGAGAAGGCGATTTTGGGTGGATTTTGAAGAGGAGATCACTGGGTAATGTTTCCTTAACCTCATTTAGCTGTTTTCTATCAATATCTAGTTAAATCCACCATTAGAATTCGAATTCAAGGTCAAAATTGGGAAAAATTGGATGAAACTTCTTAGACTTAATTATTGTGTTTTGAGTGGTCATCTGACCTCCGAATTGGGAGATTTTTATATGGTTAGACTTGTGAGAGTACGAGAGTTCTGAAAATGTGAAAATTATCCGATTCCGAGACATTGGACTGAGGGGCGTTTTGGTTATTTTACCTAATTTCGCGCTTTAGCTTTGAATTAAATAATAGAATCAGTTGCTTGAGATGTTAATTACAATGTGTGATTTAATTGAATAGATTTGGGCCATTTAGAGTCGAGAACTCGTGGCAAGAACGTGGTTGCTAGCTTATTTTAGCCGGTTTGAGGTAAGTATCTTGCCTAACCTTGTGTGGGGGACTTTCCCTTAGGAATTGAGTCTTCCTTGCTAATTGTATTCCTCGTACGCGAGGTGACGAGTGCGTGCTCGGATTCATTTGTGGAAAATTGCCCCTTTTTGGCTCCTAGATCCTTATAATCATCGAATATGAAGTTTTTCTTGATACGACTGAGTTCCATGTTATTAGTTTCACCTCTACATGACTTACTTAGAATTTACTGCCCTTTTTGGTTATTCTTGTTGCCTTATTGATTTTCCTTGTTTAACTGTGGACATTTACCCCTCTATAGTCATACTATCTTTCCTAATTGCTTGTCTTTATTTGGAAAGCCTCATTTCTATCTCTCATGTAAATAATTGGTCTTAATTGGAAAGAAGTTGGATATCCTATGTCTAGTTGATATTTTACTTAATTGTAAATTATTGATTCATGTTAACTTCCTTGTTGTTGAACTGAATATTATGAAATCATTATTTTGTATTATTTCTCCCTTGTCGAGTTGTTCTTATTGCGCTTAGTATTTCCCTGTTACGGTTATTCCTTGTGAGTTAGTTGTATCGCCTTTTGGTGAACGGAATTTCTTGAGTTGATCCTCTTGCTTTGTTCCTGTATATATTGTCATTTGTTGTATTGTACTTGAGATTGTGATGCACGAGGTTCCTGCCGTGCGGTTGTTGAGATTGTGATGCACAAGGTTTCTGTCGTGCGGCTGTTGATATTGTGATACACGAGGTCCTTGCCGTGCGGTTATTGAGATTGTGATGCACGAGGTTTTTGCCGTGCGGTTGTTGATATTGTGATGCACGAGGTCTTTGCCGTGCCATTGTTGTTATTGATGTTTTGCACATGCAGCATAATAAGGCGGGACATGTTATATGCTTATATGTGGGTTGCGCATGTGGCAGAATATGTTGAGACGTTGTTATGCACGTGTGGCGAAATAAGGCGATGCCTATTATACTTTATTGCACACGTGGAAAAATAAGGTGGGCTATGTTAGGGATTGATTGTATAGAGTTGTGACGGCCTGTGGAGGCATTCTTATTTGTTTTATATTGTGATTGTGGGTTGTTCACCTGTATGAACGTTACCGTTTGGGAGTTGTGAGGGAACATCGTATGTGCGGTCCGTCCTCCTTTTCATGTTTGCTAGTTGGTAGAATTTTGTTAGAAACATTTACACAAGCATACACGTAGCTGAACACTCCTATTAGAGGTGAATTCGTCCTGATTTTTCTAAGTGTGGAGGTACGCCCTCGTTTATCCATTATATTTGTGAGAGTGGCTCTAGTTAGCCAGTTAGTTGTCAGTATGACCATGAGATTGATGGGGCACATGATGCCAATTGTTAGATTTCAGATGCTGGGTCTTCGCGAGTTGTGGTTTGTCCGAGACTTGGTGAATTTGTGAAAAGAGTTGGATAATACGTTTTGTGAACATCATTGTAGGATATGAGTCATTGACTTGTCTTTTTATTTCCTTGTTGTGTTGTGACCTTAGGATTTGGATTGTGATTCTGCCGTCGTTTTGTATCATCATTTATTATATTCTTGTTGTTAATTGTTGTATTTATCCCTTATTGTGAATGGTAGCATTTTTGGTCGTTCATGCATTTTTTACATATTTATATGTCGTTACCATTATTCCTATGATTATACTGTTTATTGACCGGTAGGTGTCTTGACTGTTCCTCATCACTACTGCACCGAGGTTAGTCTTGATACTTACTGGGCACCGCCGTGGTGTGCTCATACTACTCTTCTGCACATTTTTGTTGTGCAGATACAGATACTCCCGTTCAGTTCTGTCAGCCTTGGAAGGAGGCGTATCGGTAGAGACTTCAAGGTATATCTGCTACGTCTGCAGAACGAGGAGTCCCTATCCATCTTTTCTGTAATAAGTATAGTTCTTCCAGTATTTTCTCCTTTGTATAGATATTCTTGAGTCAGATCCTCTTATATATCCCTTAGCTTGTGATTTGTGAGTTTCCGGGTTTTAGGGAGTTTGTTAGCTTCGAGAATTGTTGTGGTATGTGCCGAGCGGCACCTTAAGCACTATTTATTTCTCCAGTTCAGTTTTATTTATTTTCTTCCGCAAATTTTGGTTTATCTTCTGCATTTTTAGGCTTACCTAGTCATAGGGACTAGGTGCCATCACGACATGTTCATGGAAGGTGAACTGGGGTCGTGACAATATATCTGCACAAGTTGTTTTTTTGGTAGGTCCTGTCTAGCCTCGTCACTACTTCGCCGGGGTTAGGCCAGGCACTTACCAGCACATGGGGTCGGTTGTGCTGATGCTACACTCTGTGCATGTTTTTGCATAGATCCAGGAGCAGCTTTTGGACAACAGCAGTAGGATTGCCCGGGAGCTGTCTTCAGTCCAGGGACTCACGAGGTAGCCTAGCTGGCGTTCGCAGGCCTAAGTCACTTCTATGTTTTAGTTTGTTTTCTTTGTTTCAAGAGAAACAATATGTAATATCATTTCAGACTTATTTTTAGTACTCTATAGCAGTCCGTGAGCTAGTGACACCAGATTCTGGGTAGAAATGTGTTTCAACTTCCGCAAATTTTATTTCAGTTATATAAGCTTAAAGTCTTCCGCTTTATTTAAAATGCCTCCGTTTATTTATATTGTTAAAATGTCATCAGTGAAAAGTTTTGAATATTTGGCTTGTCTAGCTCCGACAGTAAGCGCCATCACGACTCCCGATGGTGGAAAATCCAGGTCGTGCACATGGCTTCCCGCAAAGTTAATAACACGTAGTTGTTTTAGGCGCATTATTTAATAATCGTACCTTCTTAAACTCGGGTGCACATTTATGTGACCCAAATCCAAATCACAATGGAGTTAAAATATGCCAAAAATTATGGGTGCATTTATGTAACGTGGTTCGAGACATATTTTAACGACGTTATAATTCTCTTTTAAAATAATAATAAAAGCGGTAAAAGTTAAAATTTGCACATAAGTTCATAGTTGTTTAAAATCAGATAACTAAGCCGAATATAACAGTTGAGCGACCGTGCTAGAACCACGGAACTCGGAAATTCCTAACACCTTCTCCCGAGTTAACAGAATTCCTAACCCGGATTTCTAGTTCGCGGACTGTAATACAGAGTCATTCTTTTCCTCGATTCGGGATTCAACCGGTGACTTGGGACACCATAAATCTCTCAAGTGGTGACTCTGAACTCTTTAAATGAATCCCGTTTCGATTGTCCTTTAATTGGAAAAGCTCCCTTTATATTATACCCCTTTCCTCTCCGGGGCGTAGTGAGGAAAAAGAAGGTGTGACAGCTCTGGCGACTCTGCTGGGGATTCTAACCCAGAACTACTGGTTTAGGGTTCAAGAATTCGAGCTTGGTATATTTGTTGTATTTGGCTTGTATATTATATTATTTTATTACATGTTTGGAACTAATGTGCAAAGTGATACTTTTACCGCTTTGATATTATTTGAAGTGTACATATAAACTGTTACGAAACCATTCTCTTCTTATCTTCGGGGATGTGTTCACTGGACGAGACTCCAAATTCTATTTGTGTCATACCTTTAAAAAAGAAAGAGGCTCGGACAAGTTACTAAGCCGGACGATCTTACGGGTCCACGGTACGTAGCCCCCTCCTCGACTCGAGTTGTCCGCTCGGGTACACAGTCTAGAACAAATACCCAGGTTTTGAACCTAGAATAACTCAGCCTCATGCCGGATCCCTAGTAGAAACGTTTGTTTGCATCATGTGCATTTGACTTTGGAGGCTCAACACAGGGGTTGGGTCTGTCTAGGACAGGTGTACCTGAAATGAAAAAGATCATCCTGACGCATCTTACTTGCTAGTTGTGCATTTAGTAGCTTCGAACTTGCATGTTGACCGGCTTTTTTAATATTGAAAAAAAAAGAAAAAAAATAGCAGTATAGAAGGTTAAGAGAGTTAGTCGCCGGTTTCGAAAAAACCAATGTCCAAATAGTCCTGAAACTCTGTCGGATTTAAAAAAAAAAACAAAAAATATTTTTTTAAAAAAAGTTGCTTTTATTTGCAACTGAAAAAAAAAAAGAGTCTTGTTTTCAATAAATAGTTTATTTTGCTAAAGAAAAATGAAAAGAAAAAGTCTTGTTTTAGAAAATAGGTTGCTTTATTTTTCGATGAAATGAAAAAGAAAAATGTTTTTCAAAAATAGTCTGTTTTGTTTGGGCAGAACTACGTAAGTTTGATTCTCACCGGATGTGAGATACGTAGGCAACCCATATCGAGTTAAACTATTCGGAAAAAAAAAATTATTATTAAAAAAAGAGATAATTTTTTTATATAGGGAAAATAAATATCGTTGTTTTGCCATAAGTGAAGGTAATTCTTATCCAAAATAGCCAAATGTCCCCAAAAGGACGCCGAAAGGCTATTTTTGTGAGAACAACCGTCTTTGGTCATTTCTCAAAATCTTTGGCCGGTTAGCAAATACAGTCTTTAAATCTTCTTCGATGATCTAAAAGGCCGTATTGACAAAACCGGATATTTTGTAAAAATTTTTAAGAAACAGTGATGGTTTTTTTTTTAAAAGAAGAAGACTGTATTTGTTAGTCAGAGTCTGTTAGTCTATTTTTAGGCTGTTTTGATGTAGAGTCTTTTGGGGTCCGTTAATCTTGTTATAAAATGTGGCGTTGTAATAAATATATTTTTTCCATGGAAAAAATCCCAAATTTTGTTTTTAGTCATTTTTTCACTTATCCGCCAGAACTACGCACGGTCTGATTCATGCGGGGACATGATACGTAGGCAATCTCCATAAGATTCGACCACCACTAAAAGAAGAAAAGAAATGGGAAAAATGAAAAAAAGAGAGGGTGAATTAGAAGGAGGGGCACAATTAGGGAAAGCCGGGATGACACAAGCAACCAAGCAAAAGCATAATAGAAATGGTTAACTGCTTAGGTGCATTGCATCCTTAATGTATGTTTGCATATCTTTTAAAAGCCCTACAGGGATGAGCCCTTTTTGTTCCCTTTGTCTTTTCAATTCCAGGCAGGTGGTTGGTTTGTGGTTATCAAAGTAACTCCTCTCCACAACATAAAGCCAACAGGCGATGGTGGATAACAACAAAATTGGGGTGGTTGATATTAGTACCCCAAAGTGGTTGGTTGAACAGGACATAAGTTTGGCTGATGAAGTGAAGATGTTAAGACAACACATAACAAACATGTATCAGGCTTGGATGGTTGGAAATGCCCAATACCGCCACCGCCTGGTTTCTCAGATGTTGTCCTTACCCAAACTTTGGCACCTCCCACTCACCCCAGTATCCCTAGCACTCTTCCTCCAAATTCTGAGAGGACGAAGATCATAGATCAGTTCTTAAAGAACGTGCAAGGGATGGGAGGCCAAGGCAGCATGTCTTACCAAGAGTTGTGTACACTCCCTGACGTCCGCCTGTTCGCAAGGTTTAAAGTCCCAAAGTTCAACCTGAATGAGGAGTGTGAAGATCCGGTAGTCCATCAGAGGGAATATTGCAAGGAAATGAGGAATATTGGCGAGAAAGATGATTTGCTAATGGCGTACTTCAGTAAAAGCTTGACTGGGGCAGCCTTGGAATGGTATAATCGTCAAGATGTCGGTAAATGACATACATGGGGTGACATGGCTCAGGATTTTGTGCGACACTTTCAGAATAATACAGACATTGTCCCGGATCTCTCCTCCATATCTCAGCTAGAAAAGAAACCCAAGGAAATTTTTAGGAAGTTCTGGCTCAGATGGAGTGAACAAGTGTCACACCTCCTTTCGGCGCTACCGCACCCCGCGAGGGGCGTAATAAAAGGGAGTTTTTCCAATTAAAGGACAATCGAAACGGGATTTATTATTGAGATTAAGAGTCGCCACTTGGGAG
>MU749832.1:8811-35817 GCA_026770625.1 Nicotiana glauca | reverse complement strand
ACTATGTGATTGATTGATTTTACCCTTACCTTATTTATCTAACCGTGTATTTTTAAAAGCTTCTCCTATGTATTTACCCTTTAATGCACCATGTGTTATTGATTTTCTTTCCTTAAAACAACTCTGCCCTCTCCTATTCAAATTCGAATTCCTTAATTAAAGGAGTTCCCTTCTTCTAATTGATTCTGATTGGTATTCAATTATATTTTTGCCTCACTTACCACCTGTTTTCAAACTATAAATACCCTACTCCTTTTCTTTAAACGAACGAATAACTGAGTTCAAAAACACACACACACTCAAAGCCCTCTCTTCTTTACTATTACTTGTGCTATTGTTCTGACTAGCCGGCTGAAAGCCAAGGCTAGACTTTGGAATCTCTTTTGCTTTCCTCAAGTGTTTGCTGAAGGGTTTCTGGCTGTTTTACTGCTCTATTTATTCTGTTATTTGGAACTTGCAACTGGTAGGTTTCTATAATTTAAATATTGTTCCCCAAAACTATGTGTTTACTCCTCCCTTTTACATAACCTCCCACTACATGTTTTCTTGCGTTGTGTGACTATTTATTAGTCTGTTAAGCCTTTCTTCATGCTTCTGCATCTTTAAAGTGCTATTATGCTCTTCTTATGTGAATGCTTTCATGTGATCCCATTCCCTTTAACCCCCTTTTATGTATGAGTATTAGTTCTAGGCTGAGGTTAGCACCCTATTGCTATCCTTGGCCTGGGACCAGGTTATCTTGAACCTTTACTCAAATCAGTCCCATTCCCTTAACCCCCTTTATGTGTTGAGCCTTGACTAGGGTCTGGTGGTGCCCTAATCACCACCCAGACCCCTGTCTGACTTCTAAAAGTCTGCTCTTTATTTGCTTGAATCAAGTAAAGGGTCAGGGGTGTGCCAGTCTTACCCATGGCTGGGTATGACCATCCTTTGATTTGGTTTCCTCTAATACCCTCACTCTACACTCATTCTTAGTTCTTTAAGTTCTGCCCCCCTATGGTAAGCCATGCTTAGGGACCCTAGAGTTCCCTCTGAACTTGGATGCCTAAGGGTTGGTAATTCCATATATTGCACTACTCTGTTACCACATTAAATCTTTAGGGTGTAAGCATTGCCTGGGCTTCCTGAAAGCCCTTGGAACTTTGAAACACTCCAAGAGAAGGCCTTGGAATCTGGAATCCGGATCTGGTGAAACACATGTTATTGGGTATTAAGATTGAATTAGGCTGATCGGATCTAGCTGTAGGCTGTAATCTATTTTGTTTACTTTCTTTTGGTTCTGTAACGATCTTTTAAAAGAATTTGGGGAATATTAGTGAAAGGGTGTGGGAGGGGTTTATACTACTTGCATAAGTCAATGAGTAGAAATCATGCCTATAGGACTTTAATATTTCAAATCATCTAGAAATCATGCCTATAGGACTTTAATATTGCAAATCATCTAGACATCATGCCTATAGGACTTTAATATTGCAAATCTTTTAGAAACCTTGACTATAGGACTTTAATATTGCAAATCATTTAGAAACCATGCCTATAGGACTTTAATATTGCAAATCATTTAGAAACCATGCCTATAGGACTTTAATATTGCATACCATTCAGAAACCATGCCTATAGGACTTTAATATTGCATACCATTTAGAAATTATGGCTATAGGACTTTAACATTGCATACCATTCAGAAACCATGCCTATAGGACTTTGCATTGTAAGCACGATAGAGATCATGCCTATAGGAGACATATAAAACGCTAGGCAAACTGTAGGGCAATCGAATATTCACCCCCTCGTCAGTTAAATGACAGTAATGAGTCTTAAAAATCAAGATATAGATATCATTCCTATAGGATTTCAAACTCGCCTAATATGAGTGATAATATGTCAGTTATCCTCAAATGCTTTCAGCAAAAAATTTGTCCAAAACCTGTTTGCTTTTGAAACATGTCCAAGTCCGTCTCTTTCAACATTTCTCTAGATCTGTGGTGTCCTTTAAATTCCAAACTTACATCTTTATTCTGAAACCAACCCCTTAGTTTTCTGCCTACATTTTTACTTCAATGTTTTTCGAATAACGCCTCTTTACAACTTTACTATGCTTTTACTTAAACAATTCGGCTAACTTGCAAGCCATCTCCGAACTTCTGCAATCTTCAACTTTTCTATTTCAAAAATCTTCTGTACAGGCTCTTGTCTAAAATTAGTGTTTTCTGAATCACTTGTTTTAAAATACCTTAAGTTCTGACAACTGGATTCGGANCGAGTCATGCTAAACTAATTGTTGTTGTGATTTACGGGGTTTGTATGAGCCTTTGAGTGTTTGATTTGTACCCCACTTATTTGCTATTTGTTTTGATTGACGCCATCGTATTTTGTCCTTTTAAACTCCATATATGCCCCCATCCCTTTCTCTCCTTTAGGATTAGAAGTCCAAATACCCCGGGACTGATATATTGGAACGGGTATTAGCATGCAATAAGTAAACGAGACTAATCGCCCTTAAATACCTTAACGGGGTGGGAAGGGTATAATATGGAGATGATGACGGTGCGTTAATATCTCGTGTGAGAGTAATTGCTAGGTATTATACCAAATGATCCATATTATAGTTAAACCTAGGATCCTCTTTCTTTACTTTTCCTTTATTTAAATATTTTCTTCAAACTAAAAATCTTTTTTACTTGTGCCATTCTTCTTTCAAAATTGTCAACTTGCTTGTATTTCTTATGTGCAAACTTTGCTCGTCTGCTCCTACTCTTCTTAAAGTCACAACTAAGCAAGGCCGGGAACCACACTGGTGGATCTTGAGGGGTGCCTAACACCTTCCCCTCGAGATAATCTCAAGCCCTTACCCAAACTCTGGTTTTCTTTCAAATCCTTCTTCTTTTCTCCAAAAGTGTCCTAATGCACAATAATCATTAGGTGGCGACTCTTCAAACTCCGTAGCCCAAATTCCCCCAAAATGGGATAAAGGAGTCACTCTACCCATAATGTCGTAAACCCGATTTCTCTCTCCCCGCGAGGAAAAATGGGGGCGTCGACAGTTAGTACCCCTCTTATTGGTCATTTTAAATTTTTAGCTGCCCAGTCACTGCAGTCAGAGGAAGAAGAGAAGTATATGGCACATGTACCTTATTCCAGTATAGTCGACAGTATTATGTATGTAATGGTGTGCACGCATCTAGATATTTCCCATGCACTTAGTGTAGTGAGACGATATATGACTTGCCCTGGTAAAACACATTGGCATGCTGTGAAATGGATTCTCAGATACTTGCAAGGTACTTCAAACACATGTTTGGAGTTTGGGAGAAATACTAACTCTTTGGTTGGTTTTGTACACTCGGATTATGCATGTGATCTTGACTAAAGAAAATCACTAACATGCTATGTATTTTGCATTGGTGGTTGTGCTATCAACTAGAAAGTTGCATTACAACATGCAATGTACTAGCTTTATCTACTGCTGAAGTAGAATATATGGCAGTGACCGAGGCTATCAAAGAAGCCTTATGGTTAAAGACCAAATGTATCATGAGAGGACGAAGCATATTGACATCAAGTATCATTTTATCCGGGAAAGCGTTGGTGATGGAAAGGTCTCTGTTCAGAAGATCAACACTAGAGACAATCCTGCTGACATGTTCACAAAGCCTCTTCTAGTTGGTAAGTTCAAGCTCAACTTGAATTTGATTGCTATTTATGAAGAATGATTTAGCCCATATGGGTTTTTGCGAAGAGGATTGAGCAAGTTTACTGTATCAACTAAAATTAGGCTAAGGTGGAGATTTGTAATATGGTCAATATTTTGCCTGGAGGAGTCCATCTCACATAAGCATAAGCCTATTTGCAAAATAGACCTTTTTGGCAATGTTCTTTGGGACCCAAAAGTATTGCATTATGTGATGGATATCATTTGCACAAGTTGTATCTTTTATTTTACAGCTTGGAGGCCAAGGCTTTTTTGCATATCAAAGGAAAGGCCATTAATTCATTTTAAACACATCAACAAGACTTGAGTCTTCATTTCTTGTTTCTTCCTCTCCTCTTTTATTGAGAGGTGTTTGTAAGAGAGTTGAGTGTTGGAAAATACTTGTGTGATCCCCTTTCTTTGGAGTAATCTTGTGAGGTTATTCTCTCTGGGGTATTTGGGATTAATTAGAATATTTACTCTAATTTTGTACGCTCTTTTGTACTCTTGTTGCTATAGTGAATTTGCTCCTCTCCGCTTGTGGACGAAGGTCACTTTGACTGAACCACGTTAAATTTGTATCTTCTTTATATGCTTAATTTTCATTGTAATATTATTATTATAACATTATTTGGCTAAATTCTACACTATCCGGGTTCCGATCCCAACACCTAAAAACATATATACAAGAGCTTTCTTAGAATAAGACCCCAGATGACCAAGGATACACGATAATATATATATATATATATATATATATATATATATATTATTAATGAGGATGTCATGCAAAGTCTCATAGACAGGTGGCTATTGTATTAAAAAGTGTCTAGTAAACAATAAAGGAACCAGAAAATAACTAATTAAGCAATCACGAAATAATTAAAAAACCTAAACAAAATAGTAAACGCGTAATAAATAAACCAAGTAATAAAACTAATTGTAAAAAATAGTACCTTAAATTGTAAAAATACAAGTAACCAGTTGATGAAGACCATACAAGCCGTCTTTGTGTGCAAGAAAATTGATGAAAAACAAGCTTCATATCACCAAGAAAAGAAAGTACGCAAAATATATAATAAGCTTCACTTAATTAACAAGGGAAATATTTTACTCCATTATTCATTTGCTTTCTCTAAGTACTTTTGCTTTTCTTCCTCACTCATAAAAGCAGTAATAGGAAAAGACTTTCCAATTCCCATAGGAGTCTTGAAATAAATCTTTTTTGAAGCAGGATCTTCAATGCTCATTTCAACTATAGGCACCCAAAGAAATAGTTGCTTACTCTTAACACCAGTCATTTTTTTCATCTTACATTTCTCCACATATGCAGTTACCTCAATAGCATAGCTTACTAGTGTTTTTGTTGCAGCAAAATAATGCTCGTATGGCGCCTTTTGTTTCATCCATACAAATCCTGTTTCGCGAACATGTCCACATTCTTCAAGATCTTTAAGAGGAAGAACTCCTTTTGGAAACCCTAAATCGTGTAGCATTTCTACTGAATGACGGTAGCATTCTTCAGCTCCATACACAATTTCTGCTCCTGCGCGTTCATCTTCGTGTGAGTTTTGCATATTACTAGCCATTTTTGTAATTAAATCAGATAGGAAAGAACGTATGATATTGAATGATTCAGTAACTGAGGCTTATTATAAGGTTAAATTGTTGGCTGGAATTAGTTGAGCTAGAAAAGTTTTGGTCGAAAGAGTTGCTTACCTAACGCTAGACAAGTAAAGAATATTGTGCCAAATTGCTAGCTACTTTCCTAATTAAGCAGTTGCGCACGGCAAAATTTTCCGACTCGCCAATCCCATTATTATACCATGGCTTTATTTTTAGTCCACCCTAGAAACTATTTATATTCGATAATCGAAAAAGTGTATAAATATGTATAATCTTTGTATATAACATACAGAGTTAATGTGTATATATACAAAAAATATATATTTTTCGGCTGCTATTTTGAGTGTGGCTATATAATATCATTTTTCACATTTAAAATAGTCACTTCATTGGGCTTTCATAAGCCTACTCAAAGAATACATATACAAATGTCCTACGAATATAACACAGTATTTTAATAGGCGTTTTCGGGGCAAGCCCTAACGTCCTGAGGCGATGATGTGGGGCGAAAGTCTCAAGAGGCGTACGCCCGGCCATTTGAGGCGCGTTTTTTTGGTTGAGGTATGAGCCCTAGAGACTTTTCATATTAAAACAAAATTGGTTGAGTAAATCCTTCATATAATAACCAAATTCTCAAAAGTCAGTTTGGTAATTACTTACAAGTTTTAAAAAGGAATCGAAATGTATTAAATTTAAAAGTCAAGACCTTTTTTATTGATTGAAGCCCTAATTCATGGTATTTCCCAATTCTTTATCTTGTCCACTAGTATGCTAGTATATCCTCCAAAAGCAACAAATATTTAATTTTTTTTTAACAAATACAAAGAACTTCATCCTCCTTCATAGCAGCAAGTTCAAAGTTCAAATTGCGGGTTGGTCATCCTTATTGTTCCTCCATGTAGAAAACTTTATTCTTTTCGACTCAAGTTACTTGTGCTTCTAAGTAGCGTATAATAGATTGTTTTGACTAGTTTTTTTGGGGGTGATGGAGCACATCTATATGTATGTATTTTTCACATATTTATTATTTTCTTCAATTTTTATACAATTTTACCTTTTTATAAATATTTAATATAATTATATTATTTTATAAAATATTAAAAATTAAATACCGATGGGGCTTAAGCCCTTTACGTCTCACTAAGGTATAATGTAAAATGCCTTACTTTACGCTATGCCTTTTAAAATATTGTTCTCAACCTCCTTCAACATACATTATAATCTCATTAACACACTCCAAAGACTTTACTACTCTTATGTTGGTCCTTACACCTCGGAACCACTTTAAGCACGTCATTAAAATTTTTGATTAACCCAAATAATTGTTCGAAACTAGCTCATGGATCTTCACAAGCATATTTGAGAAGATTTTTTTTTAGCTTAAAATAGGAAGACATTGATTTGGGGTACATGTGGGATTCCTTAATTTTATGGATTGAAATATACTTATATAGCTTGTTTGGCCAAACCGGAGAAATTAACTTATTTTGAGAAGTGATTTTTTCAAAAACGTAATTTTTTCAAAAATGCTTTTGAAAAAAATACTTTTGGAGGGAAACAGTTTGTGTTTGGTTAATCACTGTGAAAAATACTTCTGAGCAATAATTTGTGTTTAACCAAGCTTTTCAAAAAGTATTTTTAAGTATTAAATTACGAATAAGGACATGAATAGATTAGTTAATAGTTAATATAATAAGTAAATAATAATCTAAAAAAAATTTATTACAGGTAATAATTAAATCTTTTTATTTAATTTAAGTAAAATATGAAAATAAAATTAAAAAGTACTTAATTCTTTTTAAAAAAATTAGTCTCTCAGCTTGTTGAGCCGAGAGTCTCCTGGAAACAGCCTCTCTACCCTTTTCGGGGTAGGGATAAGGTCTGCGTACACTCTACTCTCCCCAGACCCTACTAATGAAATTTTACTGGGTATGTTGCTCGTGTTGTTGTTGCACCCCTAACATCACTATATATTAGAAAGCTACTAAAAATAAGAAGAAATACTTACATATTAATATCCTAAGTATTTAGGTTTAACGATTATTTTGGTATAGACTATATTTTGTTAAAGGTATTTTAGGTAAGAAAAAAAGTCAAAACTGCTTCTGCTTTTACTATTGGGAAGATTTTACTCTTTTTTTTTTCTTAGAAACTGCTTCTTCTTCTTCTCAAAATCACTTTTTTCCCCAAAAAAAAGCTTGGCCAAACACCTCAAGTTGGAGGAAAAAAGTGCTTTTGAAAAAAAAAAAAAAAAAACACTTTTAGCCTCTCGGGAAGTTTGGCCAAACATACTACTATTATATGGAATGTCATTTGAGAATAGTGCTAAAAATTTTGTAACGTGTCTTTTAAGATTATATGGCTATTTAAAGGTAGTTTTAAGTTGTATTGATGGTGTATTAAACAATTAACCTACAATAAATGAGAAGTAACTTGCCATAACAGATTAAATGACACGAATGACATAAAAAATATTATATTATCCCAAGGATTAATATTTGTGATGAAATCAAAGCTTCAAACCTTGTCCCAAGGAAAAGAAGAAGATGCAAATAGTGGCGGAGCTAGAGCTCTAGACAGAATTCAATAACTTAGACTAAAACTTTATATTTGTATTAAGAAATTCAGTTAATATGTATAGTAGAATCTTGTAAGCTGCATTTTCTCAAATTTAGATTCCATCAACGTAAAAATTCTGAATCCGCCTCTAAAAACACAGATATACTACTACTCATTGGCTTTCTCCAGGTACATTTGCTTTTCCTCCTCAGTCATAAAAGCAGTAATTGGAAAAGACTTTCCAATTCCTATAGGAGTCTTGAAATAAATTGTACTTGAAGTAGGATCTTCAATGCTCATTTCAACTGTTGGAACCCAAATAAGTAGCTGCTTACCCTTAACACCACTTATCTTTTTCAGCTTCCTTTTCTCCAACTCCACATATGCAGTAACCTCAGTTGCATAACTAACAAGATGTTTCGTTGAACTAAAATAATGTTCGTATGACGCCTTTTGCTTCATCCATGCAAATCCAGCTTTGCGAACATAGCCAAATTCTTCAAGTTCTTTAAGAGGAAGGACTCCTTTTGGAAATCCCAAGCTTTGCAAAAGCTCTATAATTTTGGGGTAGCAGTCTTCAGCTCCATATGTAATTTCTGCACCTAGCCATAATTTTGCTGATGATTTAGATAGGAAAGAAAACTATACATATTGTATGGTTCAGCTGCAACTGATGAGGCTAATATCATATACTTGAAAATATACTCGAGCAAGAAAAACATGGCAACGTATTATTGTGTATTAATGGGTTGTTGGCAGTTGGAAGTTTAGCAAAAAAGTTCTGGTTGTTGGAGTTATTCATTGTGCCAAACGTTAGAGCTACTAATTCAGCAGTTATTGAGCCCAACGTACCATAATGCAAGCATTAGTGGCTGCTACTACGGCTAAACTCGTGACCTTCTGTGCTCAAAGAAAACAACTTTACCGTTGCTCCAAGGCTCCATCTCGTGCCAAATGCTAGTTGTCAAATGGAAAAGTTTTAGACTAGATCGCCAATATGTTGATGTATATGATGTTTTGATGGTTGACAAATAAATGTATTTGTTAAATTAATTTTAGGGTATGCCATTGTTTTTTAACCTTTCAGTCAAAAAAAATTCTACGTTAAATATCTTGTATTCTTTACTTTATTTGCACTTTAATATTTTTACAAATTGAACCAACTTCTTATTACAAAATCGATGTTAGGAAGATATTAATTAGGTCCTAGTGGTGCCTAAATCAACACAATCTCATAATGTATAATTAATTGTGCATTTTCAACATGTCACTTCATTGGACCTTTAATAGCCTCCTCAAAGAATAGACATTCAAATCATGTGTTAGAAATAATTTCAATGACGACAATATTCTTTTAAAAATTTCTTCATTATTCTCTCAGTTAACATATAAAAGAAATAATTGATGTTCAAGTATTTGCGTGGTTTTCTTTTGTTGTCTGTATGCATTTTCTTTAATTGAACTCCATATATGAACTAGTTGAGTTGTTCTACTACTTTAGACTAACTAATGTAATTTCTTCTAATATATGTACATGCTAATTAGAATAGGTAGGGCATTTTTCTGTGAACTCAAATGTAAATGTGGAAGGAAATTTTTTCTTATTTATTGTATACGGTCGAACTCATATGCCCCCGAGTTATAGGCTCGAGGTTCCGTCCGAGGTCCAAGCCTGAACGAGGGTTCGAAACCGGTAGACCAGACTCGAGCTTGAAGACAGAGTGCAATGTCCGGAGATAAGAGTTCGAGGAATATCGAGGCCAAGTGTGCTCGACCCCGAAATAGTACCGTTATGGGTTTGTAACAGAATGAGTTAGATTCCTATCACGTCCCCAAGATCATGGCGCAAATCACAAAATAAGATTGTACGATTCCGTACTAGGCGGCTAGACAACTGTACCAAGAATATTCCTTATTGTAAATAGAAATATACCTCATTTAGGGATTCCCCTATTATACAAAGGGGACCCCAATCATTTGTAACATCATCTTATCATGGATCAAAGAATATACTCTCTACCTTTTTTCGTCTACTGTTCATCAGCATTGTCCTTTAGCTCTACTGTTCTTACTTTACTTTTATCACTTAATTGTTCTTATTATTCTAAGCCTACCTCAAGGTCATTGAGCTCGAGGTCACTGCTGCTGAGTAACATTAGTTTGATTCACTTGCCTCTTTCATTTCTACTTCATACTTCTTGATTATTAATTGATATTAAACTAAATCACATATATTTAAAATCACAAATAAAATTTAACTGTTACTCATATTTTTGATGTATACCCCACCGTGGGGCTAAAGATAATAGTGATTGTTTCTTTACTGATTCTCGTTACACACGTTGTTTTCACACGTTTTCTTATCAAGATTGTTTGATTCTCAGGCTGAAACATGTCTAGAGCACAAAACACACCCATTCATGACAATAAAGGTCTTGGAGAAAACAATAACGCAGGGGTTTGTGTATCACCAATAAACCCATGGGAAGTGCCAAATATGGAACGAGTTGATGTTAGTTCGCACATCGCTTTGAATCAGATCTAGGTGCGGACCCCGAAGGAAATACACATAGGTAAGCCCGATCCGGTGGCCAAAGAACACAAGGAATGAGAGATGGGGAGTCAGCCTCCAAGTGATATTCGAGATGCTGCAAGCTCAACAAATCGGCATCGCTCAACTTCAGAGCCAGAATAAAACTCCAAATACAGCCAAACCAGTAAATACTCGGTGTGCTGAACCAGTGCTAGAAAGGCCTGATGAAAGTGGCTCGGGGATTGACCCCCCGATTATGAGAATGCTTGAAGAGCTAACCAAGAGGATCGAGTCTGGGGAAAAGAAAATTAAAGACAATGATAAAAAGGTGGGGACCTATAACTCCCGTGTAGACCACCAGATACTGGGGGCACATCCAGTTTTGAAAGGTTTAGAGGCTAAAAAATTCATACAAAAATCATTCCCTCAGAGTGAAGCTCCGATGGCCATTCCTGAAAAAATTTCCATGCCCGATACACACAAATATAATGGAAATAAACCGACCCCAACGAGCATATTACTTCATATACTTGCGGAATCAAAGGAAATGATTTGAATGACGATGAGATTGAATTAGTCTTGTTAAAAAAGTTTGGAGAAACATTGTCGAAAGGAGATATGATTTGGTATCACAACTTAGCTCCTAAATCCATTGACTCGTTTGCTATGCTGGCAGATCCCTTTGTGAAAGCTCACGCCGGGGCCGTAAAGCTAGCCACGAGAAAATTGGATGTCTTCAAAATAAAACAAATGAACGGCGAGATGTTAAGGGAGTTCGTGTCCAGGTTTCAGATGGAAAGAATGGAATTACCACCAGTCTTCGATGACTAGGCAGTACAAAATTTCATGTAGGGTTTGAATAAAAGAAGCTCGATCGCATCTCAGCAATTAAAATAGAACTTGATCGAGTATCCAGATGTGACATGGTTAGATGTGCATAATCATTACCAGTCAAAAATTAGGGTCGAGGATGACCAGTTGGGAGCCCCCTTGGGCTCAGTTCATCCTAACAGATTCGTAGCCAAGCCCCCGAGGTAAATAGATAGGGAATCAAGATACAACAAAGAACGATATCAGCCATATATCAATAGAAGGAACAAGGTCTCGGGTCGAAACACAACTCGAAACAATCGGAGAAACGATCGAGGCCAAAGCTCTCGGGGACTCACGAGTAAGAGCGGGTTCGATAAGCATGCCGACCCCGCCGAGGCTTCTCGATTATCAGAGTACATCTTTATCATAGATGCGTCGGGGATTGTCTCAGCGATTGGGAGAATCAAAGACACCAAGTGGCCCAAGCCTATACAGACCGATCTTTCTCAAAGGAACCCGAACTTGATGTGCAAGTATCATGGTACACATGGTCATAGAACAGAAGATTGCAGGCAGTGATAACTAGGGATTTTGGCATGTTTTATGCTTCTTATTGCTTATGCTTTGGTTATAAATTGTTACAAAATACTCCCAAAAGGCTCATAAGTATGCTTGATTGTAGGTTTGATCGACAAAGTGACGAAATGTCAAGGATCGGCTAAAAAAGGAGTGAAATCTGCTCAAGTGTCAAAGACTAGGCAATCTGAAGGAAAGCAGGCCTAGTGCGGACCGCGCAAAGTGTATGCAGTCGTACTTGGAGATTCAGAGAGTTGACAAACTAGGCTCATGGCTACGCGGACGCGGTTCAATTTTAACGGCCCACGATGAAGGCTCTACGGCTGCACTACCTTTCTGTGCGGTCCGCGGACAAGAGATTCAGAGAGTTGGAATTATGCCAAACCAAGCCATGCGGTCTGCGGTCGTTATTGTGCGGACCGCACTAGCTAGCTCCGCGGCCGCGGTCCATTCTACGCGGCCCACAGAGCACAACTTCAGAGAGCTAAATTTTGAATTTCAAGAGCCTTGTGCGGCCGCGGTCCGTTTTGTGCGGCCCGCACGGACCCGCAAGGTTATTTTTGTCCAGTTTTTCCAGCTTAGTATAAATAGAACATTTTACCATATTTAGGTCATCATCTATTTTCAGAACTGAGCTGTGCTCATGGGAACAACGTTTGTAGCTATTTTTGGCATCTTAGCTTCAAATTAACGATAGATTCTTGCAATTTAATTTAGTATCTAGTTATTATGTCTTGTTCTTCATCTATTTCTTCATTTTCTTGTTCAAGCATGAGTAGCTAAACCCATTAGCTAGGGTTGTGGCTCAACCCTAGTGTGGGTAATTGATGGGTATTGCCATCTAGGGTTAGATTGACTATGGGTATTTGCTATTTGGGTTGATTTTATGTTTTAATCTATGAATTGGTGGTTGCAAACACTGATTTGTGTTTTGTGGATTTAACTCTTCTTGAGAAAGAGAGTCTAAGTCTCCAAAATTGACTCACCAAGGAATTGGGATAGACTCATGAGAAATGATAGTCCCAATTAACAAGTTAAACCTCGAGAGAGTAATCACCCTACTTGAACCCTAGTTGCTTGATCTAATTTGCCTACCCATTTGGTCTCGAGAGAGTCAATTGGGAAAAATCACTTTCTCTACCGAGAGGTGTGAGAGTAGCTAAAATTGTGCAACGGTTATAGCATAAGCCCCAATTATGTCAATCGAACCTTAGTAACATCTACCCGTCAATTAGCCACCTAGGTGATGTCACGACCCTAGTGCCTTTCTTCCCATTAGATACAACTTTAGCAATTATCTTGTAGCATAATCTAGTTTCACTTGGTAGTTTGATAATAGTAGTTCATAATCGAAAAACCCAAAAATGAAGAGAAGATCATCTAAGAACACACACGCAACTCTATTCTAAGTAGATACCTAAATTCCCTTCTAGCTCTCTAAGGATTCAATCCCGACCCTCATATCGGGTAAAAGCTATTGCGACCCTCTTCTCCTACTTGTTAGTAGTGTAGAGTTGGCTGCGATCACTTTTTGTCACCGTTGCCAGGTAGCTTACGGTTTTTGGCTATCTATTTAGTAGATTTGTGTGTTCTTCTTCTTTACTTCTTGTTACTAATTTTGTTTGTCTCGATTACTCAGGTACAAATGGCTCTCAATGCTAATGACCCTCTTGGCAATGTGAATGAGGGGGAGGAGGTAGATGATCTTCATCAAGAAGAGGTTCTTATTTTACCTCAAGCTCCACGTAGAGGCTGTCAGGCCAATGCAAATGACAACAACAATATCCCAGACCCTCCTCCGCCATCGCCAAGAGTGGCTCCAAGATTCCTCCCAAATCAAGGATATGCGAGTACCATCATTCCTCCCCGAATCCGGGCGGGGAACTTTCAAATCACAAATGTCATATTGACCTTGCTCGAGCAACGAGGGTATTTTACGGGTGCTTCCGATCAAAATGCCTACAAGCACTTAAAGGGGTTCGTAGATACATGCTGGGGTAGCAAGCAAACTTATGTGTCCGAGGATGCATTGAGATTGAGTCTTTTCTCGTTTTCTCTTCGGGGTAAAGTATTGAATTGGTTAGAAAGGCTCCCCAATCATTCCATCACAACGTGGGATGCATTGGCGGACAAGTTTATTTCCAAGTTCTTTTCGCTGAGTCACATGGCAGCACTTCGTGATGAAGTTTTGGCCTTCAAGAAAGAGCCAACGGAACCCTTGCATGAAATATAGGAGAGATTTAGAACAATGGTGAAAGAATGCCCAAACAACGATATGACCGAGGCAATGATTCAACAAACCTTTTATCGGGGCATTAACACCACTAATCAATGCATTGTGAACCAATTGGCCTGAGGCAACTTTATGAAGCTTCCTTACAATGAAGCTTGCGATATTCTTGATGAGATGGTCGAAACTTCTTCGGCTTGGCAAAGTAGGGCGAATGTTCCTCATGGCGACCCTACGGTAATCCATCTGCACAAAGAGTTGCATGACCATGGTCAAGCTATTGCCGAGCTTACTACTACTATGAATCAATTGGCTAAGGCGCAATTACAACAAATCCAAAACCCTCGCCAAGTCAATGCCATGGAAGGAGTGAATATGCTTAAGAGAAGGCGAAGAGGGAAACAACCTCAAGGAAATTGTGAGTTTTCCAAAGTTTTACCCAAAAAGTCAAAAATCGCCCCCGGGCCCACATGGCCAAAACCCGAGGTTCGAACCAAAACCCGATTACCTATTCCCCCACGAACCCAAATATTTAATTTGTTTTAAAATCGGACCTCAAATTGAGGTCCAAATCCCCAATTTTTGAAAAACCTAAGTTCTACCTAAAACACCCAATTTTTCCCATGAAAATCTTTGATTTTAAGTTGAAAATATGTTAAATGATGTTAATGATTGAAAGAATTGAGTAAAAATTAACTTACAATTGATTTGGAAGAAGTCTTGTTCTTGGAAAATCGTCCAAAGAAGTTTGGGTTTTGAAAGAGTGTTGAAAATAGTTCAAAATTCGGCTAACTGTAAAATATGCAGGCCTTAGATGTGGGAATTGCGAAATGCGAACCCTGACCTCTGCAGATGTGGGAAATGCGAAACAGGGTTCGCATCTGCGAGCAAAATGTCGTATTTGCGACAGGCTCAACTTCGCATTTGCATACCAAATGGTCGCCTTTGCGACCCAGCTGCAGGATTCCCCCTTCTCGCATTTGCGATGCTAGGCTCGCATTTTCGAGACCTGCTTTGCAAATGCGAAAATTGCAGAACTGATCATACCAGATTTTCTCAAAGGTTGAAAATGCATCTGTGGCCTACCCAAAACTCACCCGAGCCCTCGGAGCTCCAAATCAAACATACACACAAACCCTCAACAACATCTTACGGACTTATACGTGCGATCAAATCGCCAAAATAACATCATAAACATTTTAAGCCTCAAAATTCATGATTTCTTGCAAATTTCATAAAACATTAAATTTTCTATTTTTAGATCCGAATCACGTCAAACGACGTTCGTTTTTCACCAAATTTCACAAAAACATCTTAAATCATATATAAGACCTG
Organism: Nicotiana glauca; assembly: GCA_026770625.1. Classification (NCBI taxonomy): domain Eukaryota; kingdom Viridiplantae; phylum Streptophyta; class Magnoliopsida; order Solanales; family Solanaceae; genus Nicotiana; species Nicotiana glauca. The sequence continues at coordinate 20,454 of MU749832.1, read as the reverse complement.
TACTGGCCGCTAGAACCAAAATACGGCCCGATACCAACACGTTCTAATAAATTTTCATTTTAAATTTTCTTAAACAATTTCAGAAAACAATTTTACACAAAAATTCATTTCTCGGCCTTAGGACCTTGGAATTTGATTCCGGGCATACGCCCAAGTCCCATATTTTTCTACGGACTCTCCGAGACCATCAAATCACGGGTCCGGGTCAGCTTACACAAAATATTGACCAAAGTCAAATTTATTCATTTTAACATCAAAATTTAGTATTTTTTATAGAATTTCATATTTAAGCTTTCCGGCTACACACCCGGACTATGCACGCAGATCGAGACAACCCTAAATGAGATTTTCAAGGCCTCGAAGACACAGAATGGATAAGAAAATAGGTGATGACCCCTTTGGGACGTCACACATGCAGAGTTAATGTGTATATATATAAAAATATATATTTTTCGGCTGCTATATTGAATGTGGCTATATAATATCATTTTTCACATTTAAAATAGTCACTTCATTGGGCTTTCATAAGCCTACTCAAAGAATACATATACAAATGTCCTATGAATATAACACAGTATTTTAAAAGGCATTTTCGGGGCGAGCCCTGGGGCGAGGCGCACCAAAAACGTCTTGAGGCGATGGCGTGGGGCGAAAGTATCAAGAGGCGTACGCCCGGCCGTTTTGAGGCGCATTTTTGGGTGAGGTATAAGCCCTAAAGAATTTTTCAAATTAAAACAAAATTTATTGAGTAAATCCTTCATATAATACCCAAATTCTCAAAAGTCAGTTTGGTAATTACTCATAAGTTTTAAAAAGGAACTGAAATGTATTAAATTTAAAAGTCAAGACCTTTTTTTATTGATTGAAGCCCTAATTCATGGTATTTCCCAATTCTTTACCTTGTCCGCCAGTATGCTAGTATCTTCCAAAAGCAACGAATATTTAATTATTTTTTTTACAAATACAAAGAGAACTTCATCTTCCTTCATAATAGCAAGTTCAAAGTTCAAATTGCGAGTTAGTCATCCTTATTGTTCCTCCATGTAGAAAACTTTATTCTTTTCGACTCAAGTTACTTGTGCTTCTAAGTAGCGTATAATAGATTGCTTTTACTAGTTTTTTTGGGGGGTGATGGAGCACATCGATATGTACGTATTTTTCACATATTTATAGTTTTCTTCAAATTTTATGCAATTTTACCTGTTTATAAATATTTAATATAATTATATTATTTTATAAAATATTAAAAATTAAATACACGTGGGGCTTAAGCCTTTAAGCCTCGCTAAGGTATAATGTAAATTGCCTTACTTTACGCCCTGCCTTTTAAAACACTGTTGTCAACCTCCTTCAATATACATTATAATCTCATTGACATACTCCAAAGACTTTACTACTCTTATGTTGGTCCTCACACCTCGGGACCACTTTAAGCACGTCATTAAAATTTTTATTAACCCAAATAATTGTTCGAAACTAGCTCATGGATCTTCACAAGCATATTGGAGAAGAATTTTTTTAAGCTAAAAATAGGAAGACATTGGTTTGGGGTACATGGGGGATTCCTTAATTTTATGCATTGAAATATATAGAGCCTGTTTGGCCAAATCGGAGAAATCAGCTTATTTTAAGGAGTGATTTTTTTAAAAATGTTTTTAAAAAAAATACTTTTGGAGAGAAGCAGTTTGTGTTTGGCTAATCACTGTAAAAAATACTTTTGAACAATAATTTGTGTTTAGCCCAGCTTTCCAGAAAGTGCTTTTAAGTATTAAATTATGAATAAAGACATGAATATAGATTACTTAATACTTAATTTTTGTGTTTCCTAGCTTACTTAAGAGTTAGTGGACCAAAGTGTAGTATATAGAAGTTAGGAGTAAAAAGAGTAAACGATATAATTTTGGTATTGGTTAAATGAGTCGGTTACTCATATGTAATAGGGATAACGAACATTTTCCCAATGAAGAATACATTGTTCATCTTCTTTCTCTCCTCCTCTCTCAATGAATCTCTATAATTCTTTCAATTTGATTGCTGTAATGTGGTAATTTGACTTGGTATCAGAGCTGCAGTCACTTTAATTGTGTAGATCTGAAGCTTGCTCCAAGAAATTGAAGCTCAACAATGGCGAACAACGAGGTCGATCAATTACCTCACAATCATCCTCTTTTCCTTCGTGGTTCTAATATGCCTAGAACAGCGTTGATATCGCTGAAACTCACAGGGCCAGAAAACTATGCGCTGTGGAGTAGGGCGATGAAAGTTGCGCTCCTGGTGAAGAACAAGTTAGGGTTTGTGGATGGAAGATGCCTTAAGAGCTCGTACACAGGAGAACTAGCTAGACAATGGGATAGATGTAATGCGGTAGTACTTTCATGGCTACGTTGCACAGTATCGAGCGAACTAGTACCGTGTATTATGTATGTTGCAAATGCAAGGAAGGTTTGGGATGAGTTCAAGGAAAGGTTTGACAAGGACAATTTGACTAGAATTTATCAACTTTGGATGGATATTGCAACACTCGGACAAGGTACGGATTCAGTAACTTTCTATTTTTCCAAGATGAAAGATCTGTGGGATGAACTAGACATATTAACACCTTTGCCTTCGTGTGATTGTGAAGAATCAAGGCCATATGTTGATCACTTGGTGAGGTAGAGGTTATTGCAATTCCTCATGGGGTTAAATGAGAGCTATAGCCAAATCGGGAGCAACATTCTTTAGAGGAGGCCAGTTCTTACTGTAAACCAGGCATACTCAGCTGCAGTACAAGAGGAAAGTCAAAGAACATTGGGAGTAGCTGAAACAAACAAGGATCCCTTGACTATGTTTGCAGGAAGGGGACAGATGTTCAAAGGAAAAAAACCTGGAATGATCTGTGAACACTGTGGGTATAAAGGCCATCTAAAGGAGAATTACTATAAAATCATAGGCTATCCAGTTGATTTTAAAAGCAAAAAGAAGGGGCAATCAAGTGGATACAAAACTTATGCTAACAATGTAAATGCAGAAGGAGAATCAGATATAAAAATGCAGATGCTAGGTAGCTTCATGACAGAGGAACACTACAAACATTTAGTCAATCTACTGACTAAATCATCTGTTGGAGAGGAATCCATTGCTGCAACAAGTTCACCAAACATGGCAGGTATTGTATCAATGTTGTCTAATGTGTCCAATAGCAAAGTGTATGATTGGATAATAGACACAGGTGCATCACATCATATAGCTTTCTGCAAGGAAGTATTAGAAAGTCTTAAGGAAATTGAGAAAGGAAATTATTATGGAGTGGAAATACCTACAGGAGATAAGTCAAAAATCACACACTCAGGAGATGCTCACGTCTTGGGAGACCAAAAGATAACAAATGTGTTGCATGTGCTAGACTTTAAATTCAACTTACTTTCAGTGTCTAAGCTAACAAAAGAATTATGCTGCTTGGCTGCATTCTACCCTGATTTCTGTGTGTTTCAAGGGCTTTACAATGGCAAGGTACTGGGGATTGGTAGAGAAAAAGGTGGACTCTACATAATCAGAAGGGAAGGAGTGTTTGTAGCTAAGAGTTCAATAAGGAAAACAGAAGATACAAAACTATGGCATCAAAGGTTAGGACATGCACCAACAAATACTTTACAGCAACTAGAAGACTTAAAGAATAAAGTTGACACAGACTGGCACAAGCTATGTGAGATCTGTCCATTAGCTAAACAAAGGAGACTCAAGTTTCCACATAGTAGTAGTAAGTCAGATAATATTTTTCAACTTGTTCATGGTGATGTATGGGGCCCATATAAATTCCCAACCTATGACAGGAAGTATTATTTTGTGACAATAGTTGATGATTTCAGTCGATATACTTGGGTTTGTCTGTTGCACTCAAATAGTTAAGAAGTAGTAGTGTTAAAAGAATTTTTTGCCTTGGTAAGAAATCAGTTCAACACTATGATTAAAACTATAAGATCAGATAATGGAACTGAGTTTTTCAACACTCAGTGCAATGAGTTATGTGCTTCTCTAGGAATTGTGCACCAAAGTAGTTGCCTATATACTCCACAACAAAATGGGATTGTGGAGAGGAAGCATATACACATTCTAGAAGTAGCAAGGGCTTTGAGATTTCAAAGTGGAATGCTAGTAAGGTTTTGGGGAGATTGTGTGAAAACAGCTGTGTACTTGATCAACAAGCTGCCTTCTGATATCTTGGAAGGAAAGTCTCCATTTGAATTGTTGTATAAGAATCCACCAAAGGTGGATCATTTGAGGGTGTTTGGTTGTTTGTGCTATGCAAGCACATTACCTAGAGGTGACAAGTTTGTTGTAAGAGCAAGGAGAACAGTTTTCTTAGGGTATTCAGAAACACAAACTGCTTGACTTAGACAGTAACACCATCCTAGTTAGTAGGGATGTGAATTTCAGAGAGAAAGTGTTTCCTTTTAAAGCTTATCACAATCACTTGGACTATGAAGATCTCTTCCTCCTTGACACTGCAGTCACAGCTGAATCTACTGAGGGACATGATAGGGGAATTCCTTCTGATCAAACTACTGATCAAGCTACATCCTCCCAAGAACATGTAACCACTCCTGAATCTAAGTCTGAAACTTCTACACTTGTACCAGGAGATGTGACACAAGAAGAACAACCAAATCACATGCCACAAGTTCTGCCAGAACCCCACAATGCCCAAATGTCTCAGCCTGAACATGGTGCAGGTCTTCCCATAGTTCAGCTTACATCATCAGTTCCTCTTAGAAGATCAGCTAGAGGGACTAAACCTGCTATTTGGCTAAAGGATTACTACACTGGAAACTCTGTCACTCATATTTCATATCCAATATCTCACTATGTATCATATGACCATCTTCCAAATTTTTATCAGTCATATGTGGTAGCAATGTCAACAGAGATAGAACTAGAGTCTTTCTCAGAAGCTTCACAAGATGTCAGATGGGTTGAAGCTATGAAAAATGAGATCAAAGCTCTGGAGGATAATAATACCTGGGAAGTGGTAGATTTGCCGTATGGCAAAAGGGATATTGGATCCAAGTGGGTGTACAAAATCAAATACAAGGAAACATGAAAAATATAGAGGTTTAAAGCAAGGCTTGTAGCAAAGGGCTACACACAGCAAGAGGGCCTAGACTACCATGAGACCTTCTCACCAGTTGCAAAAATGATGACAGTCAGAACAGTGATTAGTTTGGCAGCCTCAAGGTGTTGGCCTCTTTTTCAAATGGATGTTAATAATGCTTTCCTATAGGGAGACCTTTATGAGGAGGTTTATATGCATCTGCCTCAAGGTTTTCATAGGCAGGGGGCGTCCAAAGTCTGCAAATTAACCAAGTCATTGTATGGCCTTAAGCAGGCATCCAGACAGTGGAACATTAAGCTGACAGATGCCCTAACAAAGGCTGGATTTCTGTAGAGTGCCTATGACCATTCACTCTTCACCAAGAAGAGTGATGCAGATGTAGTGATCATACTTGTCTATGTTGATGACCTGTTGATCACAGGCAGTTCTGAAGTAATGATACAGGCAACAAAAGATACATTACACTTGAATTTTAAGGTGAAAGACCTAGGGGAGTTGAGGTACTTCCTAGGTATAGAAATCATGAGACCATCAAAGGGAATTCTTCTTAATCAAAGGAAGTATGCCCTTAGTTTAATCTCTAAAGTTGGACTGAGTGGAGCAAAACCTGCAGGTTCTCCACTTGAGCAGAATCAAAAACTTACCACAGTAGACTATGACAAACTTGAAGGAGCAACTGGAGATGAAGTATTACAGGACATATGAGGATATCAGAAGCTTATAGGAAAGCTAATCTATTTGACCATCACAAGGCCATACATATGCTTTGTTGTTCAAATGCTGAGTCAATTCATGCAGCATCCAAAGTAATCACACCTAGAGGCAGCACTAAGAGTTGTAAAATATATTAAGGGATGTCCAGGAAGAGGAATACTATTGAAAAAGGAACCTATAGAACAGGTAACAACCTATTGTGACTCAGATTGGGCAGCCTACCCAAACACAAGAAGGTCTGTTACAGGATATGTGGTGAAGATGGGTGATTCCTTGATCTCATGGAAGTAAAAAAAGCAACAAATTGTGAGCAGAAGCTGAGTACAGGAGCATGGCAGCTGTGGTATCTGAATTAGTTTGGCTTACAGGACTGATGATAGAGCTTGGGATTGAGATTCAAACACCTGTAAAATTGTTTTGTGATAGCAAAGCAGCCCTACAAATTGCTGCCAATCCTATCTATCATGAAAGGACTAAACACATAGAAATAGACTGCCATTTTGTGAGAGAAAAGCTCAAAAGTGGGTTGATTGCAGCAGAACACATATCAACAGAGGAACAAGTTGCAGATATGATGACTAAGGCTTTAGGGACTGCACAACACCAGGTTTCTTATGTTCAAGCTGGGAGTGTTGGATGTTTTCCACTCTCCAGCTTGAGGGGGAGTTTTGTGTTTCCTAGCTTACTTAAGAGTTAGTGGACCAAAGTGTAGTATATAGAAGTTAGGAGTAAAAAGAGTAAACGATATAATTTTGGTATTGGTTAAATGAGTTGGTTACTCATATGTAACCGGGATAACGAACATTTTCCCAGTGAAGAATATAATGTTTATCTTCTTTCTCTCCTCATCTCTCAATGAATCTCTGTAATTCTTTCAATTTGATTGCTGTAATGTGGTAATTTGACTTTAATATAATAAGTAAATAAATAATCTCAAAAAATTATTATTACAAGTAATAATTAAATATTTTTATTTAATTTAAGTAAAATATAAAAATAAAATTAAAAAGTACTTATATAATTCTTTTAAAAAAATTAGTCTCTCAGCTTGTTGAGGCGAGAGTCTCCTGGAAACAGCCTCTCTATCACTACTAGAAACGCATGGATTTCCCACGGCGAAATCAGTGGGAAACTAGTGGGAAAACCGAGTTTTACACCGCATTCCCACCGAAACGAGTCACCAGAAATAAGGTCTGCGTACACTCTACTCTCCCCAAACCCTACTAATGGAATTTACTGGGTATGTTATTGTTGTTGTTGTTGCACCCCTAACGTCACTGTATATTAGAAAGTTATCCTAAGAATAAGAACAAATATTTATACATTAATATCCTAAGTATTTAGGTTTAACGACTATTTTAGTATATACTATATTTGTTAAGGGTATTTTAGGTAAAAAAAGAAAAGTCAAAACTGCTTCTGCTTCTACTATTGGGAAGAAACTACTTTTTTTAATTCTCAGCTTCTGCTTCTTCCCAAAATAACTTTTTTTCCCAAAAAAGCTTGGTCAAACACCTCAAGTTGGGGAAGAAAAGTGCTCTTAAAAAAAAAAGCAATTTTAGCCTCTTGAGAAGCTTGGCCAAATATGCTATTATATGGAATGTCATTTTGAGAATAGTGCTAAAAATTTTGTAACGTGTCTTTTAAGATTATATGGCTATTTAAAGGTAGTTTTAAGTTGTATTGATGGTGTATTAAACAATTAAGTCGATTGATAACCTACAATAAATGAGAAGTAACTTGCCATAACAGAATAAATGATACGAATGACATAAAAAATATTATATTATCGGTGCATGTAACAAAAATCCAAAAATTATTACTCCATAAGATATTACTCAAGTCATCAAGATCGTTCATAATTAGCAAGCAATTCAACAACAACAAACAACCCAATTTAGTCGTACAAGTGAAGTCTGAGGAGGATTGTTTGTACACAAATATTGCCCCTACCTTGAGGGTAGAGATATTGTTTCTGATACACCCTCAGCTCAAATCAAATGAAAAGAAAGTAGCAATAGCGAGCGCTTGTGTGCAAGAATACAAGTTGATGAAATCAAAGCTTTAAACCTTGTTCCAAGGAAAAGAAGAGGATGCAAATAGTGGCGGAGCTAGAGCTCTAGACAGAATCCAATAACTTAGAGTAAAACTTTATATTTGTATTAAGAAATTCAGTTAATATGTATAGTAGAATCTTGTAAGCTGCATTTTCACAAATTCTGATTCCATCAACGTAAAAATTCTGAATACAGATGTACTATTACTCATTGGCTTTCTCCAAGTACATTTGCTTTTCCTCCTCAGTCATAAAAGCAGTAATTGGAAAAGACTTTCCAATTCCTATCGGAGTCTTGAAATAAATTGTACTTGAAGTAGGATCTTCAATGCTCATTTCAACTGTTGGAACCCAAATAAGTAGCTTCTTACCCTTAACACCATTTATTTTTTTCAGCTTCCTTTTCTCCAACTCCACATATGCAGTAACCTCAGTTGCATAACTTACAGGAAGTTTCATTGAACTAAAATAATGTTCGTATGGCGCCTTTTGCTTCATCCATGCAAATCCAGTTTTGCGAACATAGCCAAATTCTTCAAGTTCTTTAAGAGGAAGAACTCCTTTTGGAAATCCCAAGTTTTGCAAAAGTTCTGTAATTTTGCGGTAGCAATCTTCAGCTCCATATGTAATTTCTGCTCCTTCACGTTCATTTTCGTGTGATTTTTGCAGATCACTAGCCATTATTTTGTAGATGATTTAGATAGGAAACAAAGATATATATTGTATGATTTAGCTGCAACTGAGGGTAATATTATATATAGTAGAAAATTAATTTATCAGAGCAAGAAAAACATGGCAACATATTAGTGTTATTAATTGGTTGTTAGCAGTTGGAAGTTTAGCCAAAAAGTTCTGGTTGTTGGAGTTATTCATTGTGCCAAACGTTAGAGCTATTAATTTAGCAATTATTGTGCTAAAATTCAAAAAAAGGAGAAAAAAAAAATATGATATCTAGATATTGAGACATTATATATATATATATATATATATATATATATTTTAATGTGGATGTCATGCAAAGTCTCATAGACAGGTGGCTATTGTATTAAAAGTGTCTAGTAAACAATAAAGGAACCAGAAAAATAACTAATTAAGCAATCACGAAATAATTAAAAAACCTAAACAAAATAGTAAACGCGCAATAAATAAACCAAGTAATAAAACTAATTGTAAAAAATAGTACCTTAAATTGTAAAAATACAAGTAACCAGTTGATGAAGACCATACAAGCCGTGTTTGTGTGCAAGAAAATTGATGAAAAACAAGTTTCATATCACCAAGGAAAGAAAGTACGCAAAATATATAATAAGCTACACTCAATTATTCATTTGCTTTCTCTAAGTACTTTTGCTTTTCTTCTTCACTCATAAAAGAAGTAATAGGAAAAGACTTTCCAATTCCCATAGGAGTCTTGAAATAAATCTTTTTTGAAGCAGGATCTTCAATGCTCATTTCAACTATAGGCACCCAAAGAAATAGTTGCTTACTCTTAACACCAGTCATTTTTTTCATCTTACATTTCTCCACATATGCAGTTACCTCAATAGCATAGCTTACTAGGGTTTTTGTTGCAGCAAAATAATGCTCGTATGGCGCCTTTTGTTTCATCCATACAAATCCAGTTTCGCGAACGTATCCACATTCTTCAAGATCTTTAAGAGGAAGAACTCCTTTTGGAAACCCTAAATCTTGTAACATTTCTACTGAATGACGGTAGCATTCTTCAGCTCCATACACAATTTCTGCTCCTGCGCGTTCATCTTCGTGTGATTTTTGCATATCACTAGCCATTTTTGCAATTGATTCTGATAGGAAAGAACGTATGATATTGTATGATTCAGTAACTGAGGCTTATTATAAGGTTAAATTGTTGGCTGGAATTAGTTGAGCTAGAAAAGTTTTGGTCGAAAGAGTTGCTTGCCTAACGCTAGACAAGTAAAGAATACTGTGCCAAATTGCTAGCTACTTTCCTAATTAAGCAGTTGTGCACGGCAAAAGTTTCAGACTCGCCAATCCCATTATTATACAATGGCGTTATTTTTAGCCACCCCAGAAACTATTTACATTCGGTAATTGAAAGTGTATAAATTTGCATAATCTTTGTATATAACATACAGAGTTAATGTGTATATATACAAAAAATATATATTTTTCGGCTGCTATTTTGAGTGCGGCTATACAATATCATTTTTCACATTTAAAATAGTCACTTCATTGGGCTTTCATAAGCCTACTCAAAGAATACATATACAAATGTCCTACGAATATAACACAGTATTTTAATAGGCATTTTCGGGGCGAGCCCTAACGTCTTGAGGAGATGATGTGGGGTGAAAGTCTCAAGAGGCATACGCCCGACCGTTTGAGGCGCGTATTTTTGGGTGAGGTATAAGCCCTAGAGACTTTTTCATATTAAAACAAAATTGGTTGAGTAAATCCTTCATATAACACCCAAATTCTCAAAAGTCAGTTTGGTAATTACTCACAAGTTTTAAAAAGGAATTGAAATGTATTAAATTTTAAAGTCAAGACCTTTTTTATTGATTGAAGCCCTAATTCATGGTATTTCCCAATTCTTTATCTTGTCCACTAGTATGCTAGTATCCTCCAAAAGCAACAAATATTTAATTTTTTTTTTAACAAATACAAAGAACTTCATCCTCCTTCATAGCAGCAAGTTCAAAATTCAAATTGCGGATTAGTCATCCTTATTTGTTCCTCCATGTAGAAAACTTTATTCTTTTCGACTCAAGTTACTTGTACTTCTAAGTAGCGTATAATAGATTGTTTTGACTAGTTTTTTTTAGGGTGATGGAGCACATCTATATGTATGTATTTTTCACATATTTATTATTTTCTTCAATTTTTATGCAATTTTACCTTTTTATAAATATTTAATATAATTATATTATTTTATAAAATATTAAAAATTAAATACCGATGGGGCTTAAGCCCTTTACGCCTCACTAAGGTATATAATGTAAATGTAAAATGCCTTACTTTACGCCCTGCCTTTTAAAACATTTTTCTCAACCTCCTTCAATATACATTATTGTCACACCTCCTTTTTACCACTTACTTTTTACCAGGAAGCCCCGCTTGTTTTACTACACCCCGGAAAGGGATATAATAAAGAAGGGAAAGGAGTTTTTCTATTTTAGGACAGTCGGAACGGGATTAGTTATTTAAATTTTCAGAGTCGCCACTTGAGAATATAATGGTATCCCAAGNTACGTCTTATTACTTTGGGAAAGACCGTGAAATTAGCTAAACGGTCCTTCCGAATCTAAAGATTTTATAATAGTTATTTGAGGGCCTCGTACATTTGTGTTTTCTAACGAGGCTCGTCTCATTTCATTTTTTAAAAGGCCAAACCTATGGTGTGCTATGTTTTCTATTAATGTTTTCCCCCTATCTAAAATAACTATTAATGTTGTCCAATTATATATTCCATTCACATCCAGGCCATTACGTGTTTTGGGCCTGGAAATCGAACCAACAAAGGGAAATGCACAGTGGTGCATAGGGTTGATTACAACCCGGTTCACATTTACGAGTTCATGGCTTATGGGCCTATAAGCCATCATAATTGAATCTGGCTTCTTTGCCTGATCAGGCCCAAATCGTTAACCAATCCAAAACAGATTCAAACGTTTTTATTAAACTGATCATATATGTAAACAAATATTGTAACTTCAATATCAGAAATTAACTAGAAACATTAACAGTAATTTTTATTTGGATACTACTGTTTAGCTACTCAGATTAGTTAAGTCTGATT